>LPNX010961828.1:540865-562355 GCA_001517045.1 Pseudotsuga menziesii | reverse complement strand
CTTAGGTTTTAGGATCTTGGAATAGTTCATTGTAAGTCAATTCTCCAAGATCACTAAACAACAACATCTAGGTGTCTGTCCAAGTGAGTGTGTGAAATCTTTGGTATAACCAGTGTTTCTTAGGATCCTCCTCTCAAAAGGGAGTTAAGCACGAGGCAGTGTGAGTGGTTATTGATTGGGATGACCCCTCATCATAACTGAGTAGCATAGGAGATATTTCCAGGATTGTATTCATATCTGGGGGCTCTTTCGAGAGTTTCAGGATTTGCTACCCTGCCCATACGGTCAATCCCACCTGCGACTATCCGCCTGAGCATTGATTATATTGAGGTGACCTTAGTGGCCTTACCTAGGATATCGAGGGGGTACTTTGTGGGGGTTATTCTGCAGGTGGCCCGGCCAGGTTGGGGTCAGACATCATAGTCACTTTACGCGTTGAAGCTGAGGGCCACAATAATTGGTTACATACCTCCACTTGTTGTGTATGGGAGTCTCAAGCATCTCCTAAGTGAGACATACCTGCTTCATTCAGGAGCTCACTTATCTAGCCCTTGTTTGCTTGCATTTGGATTTATATTTTATTAGTGATTGCTTTGTGCACGATAGTTGGCCTAGGGTTTACGTAAATAGAGAGTCTTTTCTATTTTTTGAGTCATTGTGGATTTGAGTGCGGTTCCTCACCATTCCCATCGTTTAGTAGGAATTTCGCCTTCCACTTCTCCTCCTCCTTTGGGAGAGAGACCTAGATAGTCCAAGCAGACTATGTCACACATTGATTCACACACCATGGGAGACCATTTAGAGGATATTCCTGAACCACCTCCTCCCATTCATGTAGACGATGGGGAAATTACTCCTACTTATGATCCTTCACCCGACTTAGCTGAGTTAGGTCCTGTGATTTCTGAGATAGGACCCTTGCATGATAGACCTACTCACTCCAGATATGATTCCCCATTGACGTGTTACCGGTATGGAATGTTGGAGGACGTCGAGAATCATTTTGAACTTGCCAGCACTATCTACGGTAGTTATGCTACGTTTGGTTTCCCTACACATGATTTGAAATTTCATGTCAAATCCAATTTCGAGCCTAACACTATGCCTGGGGGCACTCTCATTCCTTACCATGTGGAGAGGTTTGGGAGCACTAATCACATTGCACCTTCCATGCCAGTGGTGGAAGCTACATTGTATCTCCCTCCTAGGTCTAGGGTTAGCGATCCGATTAGGATACCATATTCGAGACGAGTGACGATAGGTGGTAGTACATATATTATTACTCAGGTTCCTTCGTCCTCGGTCTCTATTTCTTCAAATGTACATCCTCCACCTTTTTCACGTGGTCCTTGGAGCCGGTATATGGCTACGATTCAGGTCCGTACTGTGGTTTCTAGACTGATTGTATCTCAAGTTCACATACCGCCCGCTGCGTCGGGAGGCTATGTTCATAATTATAGAGGTCATCTTGCCACTTTCAGGGCTTATATCCCTACTTCCAGAGCGTATCTTCCTACCTACGGAGTGTCTCATGGGGCATCACATGCGATGACCTATGGACCTTATTATGGAATGTAGTATGGACAGGTTTCTTCACCTTATGGAGGCAGGTATAAACAACCTGCTTACTCTCCTAATTATGGCTTTGTAGCTCCTACTAGTCAAGGTCCACCATACTATGGTACTTCCACACCACCCTACATGGGTCAGACAGGAGGAGGACACTATGGCCAAGGCCATGGTGGTAATCAACCTTATATGAACTAGGGAGCGGTCCATCGACCTCATCATCCTAGGCTCCCTTTCCTTGCGACACTTAATCTTCTTGACTTATCGAGACTGAAAAATGATTCTGTGGCTCATGACCCGGCTTGTCTGGCTATCCCTACCAATATTCCTTCGGACATACCTAAGTTCAAAGGAAAACCAGGAGAGGATCCGAGCGAACACGTTACTACGTTTCACCTATGGTGCTCTTTGAATTCATTACATCAAGACTCAGTCCGTTTGAGACTATTTCAATGCACCCTCAGAGGGCCTTCTACGAAATGGTATATAGAGTTACCTAAGGGATCTTTCACTTTTTTTGACGACCTTGCGATGACTTTTCTTAATCACTTCCAGCTACCAGTGCGCTATGATGTTGGTACTGAACTCTTGTCGAAATTTCGGCAAGATAAATCCACACACATTTTTGATCATATTCAAGAGTGGCATAGACGGAAGAGATTAATTAAAGCTTTTATACCACCGAAATTCCTCCTCAAGTGGTTCCTCAAGTTGTTATTTCCATATATAGCGAAGGAACAAGCGATTTTTAGGGCACATGAACTGGACTTGATCTATGCTCAGTCTGGTTTGTTGTATGAGATTATTCCCAATGCTCCTCATTCCAGTTTTGATCTCAAAGTCAAACCTGGACCACATGCTGATGGCATTGTGGGTTGTGCAAGTGCGAAACCTGTGGATTCGGTTGCAAAACAAGCTAGTAAATTGTCAATCAATGAATATGCTTTAGGACAAGCTATGACTTCATCTCAACCCACCCAAACGGTGAATGTACTTTCTATGCAATCGTCGGACCAGAAGGGCAACCAGCAGCCCAGACGGAATAGAAAAAAGGGTAAAAATAATAATCAAAAGGGTGGGAATAAGAATGAGAATGCTAACAATAATGACAAGAACAGTAGAAATGTTGGGGGGGACAAGCAAGCGAAATGTAAGGTTAAGTTCCCTTCCAAGCTATGTAAGGATGATCACCTCACTTACTTGTGCTCTTGAATTGAAGAAGCTTTGAGATTCTTAGCACAAGGCCCAGCTGTGCTAACTAACCCTTTACCGCATAATCAAAATATGAACTTGAAGTCCCATGACCATTCTAGTGATGATGATCCATCGGAGGGTAGTGGTTGTGGGTGCATTAACATGATCCATGCTGCGAAAGTTGTGACTCATGCGAAAGATTATAGTTCTTCACAACCCATCCCAGGCAAAGAGCTTGATCCACCAGGGTCCCCTTTGCACATTAAGAAACCTACGAATAAACCTGAGGCTGTACCTCGCATTCCTGAGGGAGTCCTTAAGTGTTTAGGGCATAATCCAAATGCCCGAGCTGCCCAAAATTATTCAATTGTCAAGGATTTGGGCCATACTCCTTGTGCGATGTCTACATTGGAAGTGCTTAAGAGTTGTCCTTTGCAAAGGAAGGCATTGGTTTTTACCCTTGGTCTGAATGATGATGATTCTTCCTCTGTGATCAAATTTGAAACCGCAGGACTTCAACCTTGCTTTCCCTACTATGTGTCTCTTTTGGTGCATGTAGAATGTCTTGGTATGACCGTCAAACATACTATGATTGATAAGGGTGCTGCTGCTCTTATGATGTCTTTGGCCTATGGGAAGGGTCTCAGTTCTCCTGAGCTATCTAAATCAGCGACTATGTTAACTGCGTTCGATGGGATATATTTTAGGCCACACGGCATCCTTCCTTCCATTAAAGTCCATTTCAGGGGGAATACCATTGCAATAGAGGTTGAGGTGGTTGATGCGTCCCTTGACTATAATCTCTTGCTGGGTAGGAACTGAATGTACAATATGCAAGCTGTTGCTTCTTCCTTGTTCCACGTTGTATGCTTTCCACATAACGGGAAGATCATAACGATTGATCAAATGACATTCAAGAATCCGTCTGTTACAACATCTTTGGGAGCTTCGATCCCTATCGTTGAGCACTCTCAGCCAGAAACTAGGAGTGTGGGTGTAGGCATGTATCCATCCCTCATGGGAATATTTAGTTGTCCTGCACTGATCCTCATGATAGGATCTTGTTCCGATGAGGGTTCAACTTCTACGATATCGGTGTCTTTTTGCATGAATCATATGGAAGACCCTTGGATTCTTCGTACACCGAGTACTTCGAGTGAGCCTATCGAAACGAGCGTGCCGCTATCTACAGCCATGATAGCTTATCAAGATAATCTCAAGAGTTTTGCAGAGCCTTGTCCTTCCTCTTCACGAACAGAAGAGGAGGACCCATATGTGCTGCCAGCATGGGTAGTACAGTCTTCTCATGCCCATGACTACCTTGATACGGTTTTCCCTTCGGATGAAGTGATTGTTGAGGCTATGTTGAGAGTTGAGCCACCATAGGAGGAAATTCATCATATATCGTACTTTCTTCCAGAGCTCGACCATTTGGAGCTTGAGGATTTTAGGGAGGTTCTTAGTCAAAGAGTTGGTAGTCCTGTGATTCCGTTAAGCTCTCCTGGTCCGATGGTTAACGAAAACATGGCAAACATATCTTCAACAATTCCTATCAACATCTCTTGCAATCCTGGCACCATAGAGAATGTCTATATTGGGGTGGAATGTTCCCATGTTGAGATTTTAGAATATATCGAGCTATTCAAGGAATTCCGTGATATTTTTGCTTGGTCTTACAATGAGATGCCGGGTATTGACCCTCGTATTGTCGAGCATGAGATTAAGACTTACCCCAACGCTAAGCCTGTTCGACAACGTTTACGTGCGGTGAATCTGAGGAAAGCAGCCACCATTAAGGCAAAGATAGAGAAACTGTTGAAAACCAGTTTCATCTATCGCGTTCCCTTGATGGAGTGGGTTTCAAACCCCGTTCCGGTAGATAAGAAGCAGGGAGCGATCCGCATATGTACTGATTTCTGTGATTTGAATCGTGCCTGTCCTATGGATAACTTCCCCACACCATTTATAGATCAGATTTTGGATGAGTGTGCAGGTAGTGAGGTGTTCTCCTTTATGGACGGCGTTTTCGGGTATAACATTAGAGGAAATTTCAACTCAAAATGGGCCTTTTAATTTTTATTCAAATTCCATGTCATAATGTGTTAGCCAATGAAATTTCCTTAAATTTGAAATACCGTATAGGTCTTAAACACTTTTTTAATATAAATTTGGGGATAGGTATCATAAACAAAACTACTTTTTTTTGTTTGTATTTCTGACATATCTCCCTGTGTTTTTACTCAAATTTAGATCGAGAGAGCTCGTTGGATGTGGAATTAAATTATGCATCCAACAAGTACCCACTCGGCATACTTTTGACGGACCCCACTACCCCAAAAACAAGAAATACCTGAAAAAATAAAATGATGATGTCATCATTCCATTTTTCAGGTATTTCTTGTTTTTGGGGTAGCGGGGTCCGTCAAAAGTATTTCGAGTGGGTACTCATTGGATGCGGAATTTAATTCCGCATCCAACGAGCTCTCGCGATCAAAATTTGAGTAAAAACATAGGGAGATATGTCAAAAATACAAACAAAAAAGTAGTTTTTTTCTTTTCTTCCTCCAAAATTAATAAATATTATTTTATTATTTTAACTATTATTTTACTAGTTCATTTTAGGAGGCCCATTTTGAGTTGAAATTTCCTCTAATGATCAGATACAGATTAAACCTTAGGACCAACACAAGACTGCATTTATTTGTCCTTGGGGAACGTTCGCATATTGGAAAATGCCTTTTGGCCTTAAAAACACCAAAGCTACATTTCAGCGGGCAATGACCTTGATTTTCCACGATATGAAGTCAATTATTGAGGTGTTTTTGGATGATCTCGTTGCTCATTCTCGTATGAGAATGCGTCATCCCTATCACTTGAGATTGGTATTCGAAAGATGCCGCCACTATTCTATTAGATTAAATCCTCATAAGTGCATCTTTTGCGTAAAGTCAGGTCATTTGTTAGGATTCATCGTTTCGAAAGAGGGTATAAGAGTCGACCCTTTGAAGGTTTGTTGGGATAAACTGGGCAGACCCAGTTTTTACCTTTAACTTCGCACCAACAAAAGACCCATAGTGTTGGCCCTTTCAGTAGCAGCCTGGAAACAGGCTACAGTCTCACCCGAAACAGCTATGGGGTGCCGCAGAATCAGGTTTCTGCAAGCAGAAGAGAGAATCTTACTGTACCTTTAGTCTTTAACTATTAATAATTACTTAACACAATGCATGCATTATCAAATATGTAGCTTCGTGATTAGATCGACAAACAGTTACTTGCACGGCCCTTATCTGGGAATTCACAGCGAAGCTAGTTATTAACAGAAATCTTACTTTATCAGTTATTTACTTAGCAATGCATAAGATATAATAACAAATCAACACAAATGAACCACAAGACCAGATGTAATGTGGTTCACCCCCAGTGTAGGGGTTACGTCCACAGAACTACGTTTTATTCAACTCTTTACAACTAAAACGATAGTTCTGATCTGCGCACTCAGCTACAGATCCTTTCAGTCCTCAAAGCCGCGCACACAGCTGCAGATCTTCCTTTTCACCAAAACCCCTCTACGCACACAGTTGCAGAGGTCATCCACGCACACAACTGGGACTTAACCTTCTTACAAAAACCCTTATACAATCTCTTATCTTCACATTACATTAGATTCGTAAGATAATCATGAAAGACCTAACCCTACTTCTTTACATAAGTGCCTATTTATATAGCGCACTGTTACAAAACCATGGACTTAAACCATGGGCGCCAAAAACCCTAACCCTGGATTTAACCCAAGGGTTGATTACAAAAAGAGGGGTCTCGACCCACCCGCGACACCCCTAAGACTATTTTAGGTTGTAACTCCACTTAAACTTCCACAAAAACTGTAGAGTTACCAAAACTAAGGACCTTTAGGGTCGGAGCCCCAACAGGCCCCTAAGACTCACTTGTGGCCCGTCCCGGGGCACTCTGCGACTCTTCTGGTGGGAGAATCTTCTTTGTAAGGATATGGAAACGACTGTTGAGGTTGTGTATAATGTCATCAACTACTTTTTATTTTTCCACCAATTCTTGTAACACTGAGGATGATACTTCATTAGCCTTTTCCTACGCAAAAGTATCATAGGTCTTCAAAATTTTGAGCTGACTCTCCGCAGCATTGCTCAATTCTAATGCTTCATCGACAAGTGGCTACAGCGAATTTTCCAGTAGTGTTACCTTCGTCCTGCAGGAGTCGATTTCCTGCTGGAGCTCCTTGCTCCACTTCACCTTAGCCATTTTCTACATAGGAGGCAGCGTCTTAATTTCTGCTCTGACTGCATCTAATTCTGCCTGTCGTAGATTGATGGTTGCTTGTACCTTACCTATATCTAGATGGTCCTGTAGGTTCACTCATGCTTCAATACTGTCTTCCAGTAGCTTTGCTGTGCTGCCCACAATATCTGATATTTTTGCTGCTGAGGCCTGGATGTCCCTGTGGCGCTGTTCTTGGACCTCAGGTGGAGTTTCTGGAGGGATGCGGAGTTGAAGCTCCACGATCTGATTATGGTGTTCTATTTTTAACTTTTCAATTTCACCGCGAGGCTGTTGGGCATAGTTTCTGAGCTTGGCAATTCTCTGCTCTGGTTCTTCTTCGTCTTGGATGTCGAAGTCAGGAAGACTCCGACATGCCTCATCCAGCGCTTGCGCTAGTGTAGCTCTTTTATGTTCAGCCTCTTTCTTATTTTGCGCCACTTCTTCTAGCCTTGCTGCAAGATTCTGGCTTTGCTTCATGGTGTCTTCCAACTGTATTTGAGAGTAGCTATCTAGTGCGTGGATTTCCTTCGTGATGGCTAACTGGCAGAGGTGCAATTCTGTCATAGACAGCTTGGTATAATCAATTTCAACTCTCCTACACATCTGCGGCTGGGAATCTGCATCAGTCAGTATTAGAGCTATGCTTGACACTTGGCCCCTGTTATCTCTGGTTGGGCATTGCCTCATATCCTGCTGCGCGGATGCTGGGGTACTACTTGTCGCTGTATTAGCCATTGATTTTGTTGCTAGCTCTTTCAGCTCCGACACCCTGTTTGCTACGCCCGTGAACGCAGCAAGATGCACATTGCCGAACTGTGACCACTTTTGAGTTAGTGTTTCAGTAGATCTGTCAAGAGCTTGCTCAAGCTCTTCTAGTGTCATATTGACTCCTTCGTCTAGATTTTTGTCCTTTGACGCTTTTGTCTTCTTGCAGGACTGAGGCTTTTTTACCTCCTCTACCTCTTGCGATTTGTGCTTAGTTGATCGATTAAGATCTGATAGAGTTTTAACCGACTCCTCATCCTCTTCTTCATGGTCGACATATCCACCTTGGTCGTTTCCATCTTGCTGCGAGTCACTTAGGTCTTTGCTGTCTTCTGGTGGGTTTTGTTGCTGCGTCTGACTGGTACCTGCGCCTGTATTGATGACAGGGGGAATTGGAATGGTGGGTTTTTTTCTTGCATCTTTCAACCAGTCAGCCGGCCACTGTTGAACTATGCCCAGGATGTCTACTTTGGTTACTACATATGGTAACTTAAACCACTGATGTGTTGGATCTGCACGAGCTTGAATGAAAACATGATGCATGTCGGCACTGAAGTTCGCGGCACCTTCATATTGAGAGAACAGCTCATTGGTAAGTCATGGTATTCACAAGATCTCGTAGTGTATACTCATGCCATAAAAAGAGAACACAGTGTTCGTCATCTGCTGAGATGTTTTGTCCAATGACATCTAGAGGGATGCATATCTTACTGCACCTGGCATGCCTAGGGGTGCCTCCACGAATTGAGCCTCAGTGTGTTCTTTCCACCCAATTAGTGCAATAAGTATTAATAGCCAGGAATAATGAAAAGGTCTACCTTTTTCCTATGCATCACGGGCATCTTCCAGGAATTCCCTCACGAGGTATGTGGCCCAGTTGTAAGTGTAACCCTCGGCGTAGTTTATACTGATTCTGATAATTGGGGCAGGCACTTCACTGGGTCTGCACTTTCGCAGGAGTTTGCACGCTAAGAGCTCAGCTGCGAAATGGATGTTCTAGTCCTCAATCGTGGCAGTGTGATACCCTCGTTTCCCCTTGGTCAGGCCGAAATAGTCCTTCATCCTCTGCGCGAGCTTCGTATCCTCGTGTTTTGATGGGAATTCAATGCCCGGATCAGGCCCTGCTATCGGTAAGCATATGATCTTATGAATGAGCTCGCCATTGATAGGAATTTGCTTGTCTCCTATCCATAAGTGGTCGTCATGTACTAATGCTAGCAGCTGCTTAACCACGATGGTCACCTGTGTGCTATGCCCAAAAAGAGGAACAACAAGCATTTTTAGCAGGCCAGCTGTGTCCAAGCCGGCAGCCCATTGTTGCACTTCCAATAGTGTCGCGCCATTGTCTGGGTAATTGACGCGATGCAAGTATTGAGCAGGTGCGAACTGTGGAAACTTGTTGTGATCATTTGTGTCATGGTCGGCATACTTAAGCCGGTCTATTTTTCCTGTCATGGTTCCAACCAGCTGTACACCTGGTGGCAGCGAGGGCGTGCTTAATGTAAACTGCTTTGTCCGCTGGGGTGGCTGGACACTTGGCCGAACGGGCTGGAGATATGGTGGCCGCGGTGGTGCAATGTGCTCATCTCTTCCAGTCGGGACTTGTGCTGAACTGGGTGGGTCCATCTGGTGAGTCCCTGATGTTTTCCCTGCTTGCCTATGTCGGTCTTCGTTCCGCTTAGAACAAACTTCAGGTTTAAACTTTTTTCTTGGCGGACCGTGTCTGCATCGGCCGCGACGGTGCTAGGTAAGATTCTTCACGGGGCACAGAGGTATGTGGGAGATTAGAATGACTCTGCAGACTCCTCTGTTCGAACTCTCTTACTAGATCTTGAAGCTCTCACTCGTCTGTCATGGGTTCACTTGTAAATGTCAAGGAAATGCAGAATGTGATTTTTTCCAACTTAGGGGTCTTTTTATACACTTTATCAATCAAATCTATTAGGACGATGCATTTAAGGCACCAAATATGATAAAAATATTGTCCGACCGGTACTGGATTTTCCATGATCTCATTAGTACAAATAATTAAGGCACTTAAAGTTCCCATGCCGTCAATACGGCTGTTTTCCAATGGCTGGATTTTAAGCTTCGCCATGTTTTTGTGCTCCGAAAAAATCATTGTCCTAGCTTTGTCACAACGAGCAGTCTTGGCACAATATTGATCTGCGGCCTGTCCTGGTAAGATCTGCGATGGGGCTGTTAGGTTTGGTGCACTAACATCTTGGTGCTGCGCCTTAGTTTGGTACTCAGTTCTTTCTTGATCATCACCTGCCTTATCATAGATCAGTCTGACATCTGCATCTAAAGTAGGGCAAACTTCGTTAGTAGAAAATGTAAGCATAAAACTATCAACGAGATCACCCCAACTTACAGTACCATGTCGAAGCTCGACCTCCATATACCAGTTTTTTGCTATAGGTTCCAAAGTGTGCACAAACTTATGCACCCATTCCTCGCGAGGTACATGTTCCCATGCTGCATAACATTGCTTCAAATGTTCCTGAGGACTATTCTTCCCATTGAACTTGCTTCGCACCTCTTGAGATTGGTCTATGAATCTGATGCATAGAAATTTCTGGCAAGCTTCCCAACTGTGAATATACTTCCTGTGACCATTCCACCATCTCCCTGTTGTAGCTCTTAATGCTGCTTCCAGAGTCTACATTCTCTGTGATTCTGGCACTTGTTCTGAGAACTGCGCAATAAATTTTCCTGGGTCTGTCAACCCATCATATGTAGGCAAATCTCTGGCCTGTGCACTAAGGCGTCTAAGAGATTTGGTAATTCATGCGCACCGATGGCCATGTAGCTCGTATAGTCGATTCTGCCAATTCTCTAGACCATCATCTGAGTCAGACATGCATGAGCTATCACATTGCCAATCCATTACACCTTCGGCATTAGGCTCAACATAATATTCTTCTTTAGCTGTGATATTATAGATGTGGTCCAGAATATCCTGATCTTCCTCTCTGACTAGTTCTGCATATCTTTCTCCTTGAGATGGATCCAGTGGCAGTATAGTTCTTAATCCCTTCCCTTCAAAATTCATTTGTCTCTTTTTAAGATTGATAACCGCATCACTATCTATTGCACACTCAATTCCTAGCAAAGCTGGATAGGGGTTACTGTCATCAATGATCTCAATAACTTCAAAATATGCTACAGTGCTGAATCCATCTATATCCACTGATACTCTAGGGAATCTTCCTAAAGGTAGAATCCTCTGCTAATTGGCTAATCTCAATTGGATAGGCGACCTGTCAAGGGTGGGCTTGCCCATTTGTTCCCATGTCTATTTGGTTAAGATATTGACTTCTGAACCCAGATCTAAAATAATATCCTTCATGTCATATTCTCCTATCTGAGCATGTACTCTCATCTCTCTTCCCGTCCTTCTAATTCTACTGACAGCTTTTTCCTTACCAAGGCTTTGCTGAGGTTCGTAGGACTGAATAACTTTTTGTAATTCATTTAAGTCATTCTTATTTCTTAACAATTTGATGCAACTCTGTAAAAATGATGACAGAGTGCTTACTTGGCCTTGTGAGTCTTCCTGGGATTTCAGCTGCTGATGCTGCTTGTTTGCTGAAGGAAAATATGGATCAGCAAAGTCTTGTCTAGCTTCCAAAAAAGTTTCTTTTTCTCGTCGAACATCAAATGCTGGAGTTTTCTCTACGGCCTTGCGAACCCAAGCTTCGGTAGGCTACTTCTCCTGGCACTGCGCATCTGTCGTAGCTCCACTTCTTGTAACAACATTAATAGCTGGGATTGGTTGTGGCTCGACAGCAATCAACTAGACACTCGGAATAGGTTTATTGTTCCTTTCTTGAATCTTAGCTAGCAACTGTGGGCACTGTTCGATGACATGATCGACTGCTCTGCAGTATCGACATGTCGTGGTTGGGTTTTGACAGTCTCGAGCTAGATGTCCTGCCTGATTGCAGTTATAGAAAATCTCTTGACCTCGACCTCCTCCAGGCATACCACGACCACAGCCTCTAAAACTACCTCGACCACCTCGATAACCATACCCATCATTTCCTTATGCATCCGGGTAGATCCTATAAGTGTCGTAGGTCTGCTCCCTCATGAGGTCGAAGCTGCGACACTCATCTTCATTGTGGCCTACTGACTTATAGAATTTACAGTAAGGGCTCTTCGGGACTTGAACATACCTCTGTAACAGATAGCAGTCTTCCAGTTGATGCTGGGTAGTAGTTCGATAGATATCACAATACAGAACACTAGGGTTCAACAGGTTTGGTGCACCAGTATTCAGATAGTTTCTCAGTGCTGGACACTGGTCTTTATCGTGGCATTCTGTTCGACAACGTATACACCATACCTCTTCATGGGTGTATTTCCCTTTTTTCATTTCACGAAGCTCTAAAGCCATCTCCGTGAGCTGTGCTTGAATTTGAGCTATGCCAGAATTATCTTCGACAGGTGTAGTTTCAAGCTTTATGGCAATCTCTAAGGCCTCTTGCTGATCAGCAACCTTCTGTTGCATGAGTGGGGATCTGATGTGAGGGAATAATGCTGCAATAAGCCACTTCTTATGTTGTGCTAGTCCAATCGTGAAGCTAACTTGGTCAAGCAGAACTTTGAATCTTTGATCAAAGTCCCACATAGATTCACCTCGTCGTTGCTGAATCTCCTTTAACTTAGTGATGTACTGCGAATCTGATTTAGGTTTCTTAAATTCTTGGATCAATACTGCTTTGATGTCAGCCAAGACAGGATTCTGCGTTCTAGCAAACTTCATAAACCAAGTTACGGCTTGGTCTCTGAAAGAAGTGATCAGCTGCGCTCGTCAAACATCTACGTCCGTAACGTTCTTCGTGGTCCACAAAGATTCGCACAGAAACCAGAACTGTTATGGGTCTTCTAACCCAGTTCCTTTAAAAACTGGTAGTTTGATGTCATCATGAACATGCGCCATCTGCGATCTAGGGGGGGAGGAAGGGTTTGAGCTAGCTGGGGAAGACTGACCTGCGATAGGGATACTCGGGCTAGGGTTACTTTGAGACTCCAACAGGTTCTCAGGAATAATAGGTCTCTGCTGCGGGGTTATCAGAGGGTTTCTAACAGAAGGGGGCTCAGTGGATTCAAAGGCTTTAGAGCTTTTAAGGGTATACTCAGTAGAGGGGCCGAGATCTCTCTTATATCTTTTTCCGCTTCGCAGCAAACAACTTTGCTCGTCGAAGTCGTAGTTACTTCCAATCATAGGTTAGCAATACTAGATCTAACAATCTAATTCTATAAGCAAGATTCCTTTTTCAGCCAATATTATTTTAATACTCAAACTAAATAGGTTCAAGTACTTACCCCTTGGTCCTTTGAAAAATTGCCGCTCAGCTTCGCTAAAAGAGGTACTTGTGTCGATGGAAAACTCCATCACAAATGCTTCGAGAGTTCGCGCAGTCCAGAAATCCACGACTCGCGAGATCGCGTTGTTCACACTCTTCAAGATAGCGATTCTTGCAGAGGTCGAGGGAGGAAACTGGTTTTCTTGAAAGTTTGTCCTCCTTTCTGTTAACCTGGATAACCACTGGTGCAACTCTATGTGTATAGTACCAAAGAAAATTTCATGAACATCAGAAAATACGTACCTTTGCAAAAATTGTTCCAAGCTATGACGGGGATCTTTATTTTCTTGTTCTGCAAACTTCAAATAGGTCATCCAATCACCAATTTATTTTATAGAGGGTCGCCAAAACATAGCCCTCAAGGTACGACGTAGATCTCTCTTCAATAGATACTGAGTTCAACCGGAAATGGAACCAATTTGTTAGGCTAAACTGGGCAGACCCAGGTTTTACCTTTAAATTCGCACCAACAAAAGACCCACAATGTTGGCCCTTTCGGCAGTAGCCTACGAACAGGCTATAGTCTCACCCGAAATAGCTATGGGGTGCCATAGAATCAGGTTTCTACAAGCAGAAGAGAGAATCTTACTGTACCTTTAGTCTTTAACTATTAATAATTACTTAACACAATGCATGCATTATCAAATATGTAGCTTCACGATTAGATCAACAAACAGTTACTTGTACGACCCTTATCTAGGAATTCACAGCGAAGCTAGTTATTAACAACAATCTTACTTTATCAGTTATTTACTTAGCAGTGCATAAGATATAATAACAAATCAACACAAATGAACCACAACACCAGATGTAACGTGGTTCACCCCCAGTGTAGGGGTTACGTCCACAGAACTGCATTTTATTCAACTCTTTACAACTAAAATGATAGTTCTGATCTTTGCACTCAGCTGCAGATCCTTTTAGTCCTCAAAGCCATGCACACAGTAGCAGGCCTCTGCGCACACAGCTGCAAATCTTCCTTTTCACCAAAACCCCTCTATGCACATAGCTGCAGAGGTCGTCCATGCACACAGCTGAAACTTAACCTTCTTACAAAAACCCTTATACAATCTCTTATCTTCGCATTACATTAGCTTCGTAAGATAATCATGAAAGACCTAACCCTACTTCTTTACATAAGTGCCTATTTATATAGTGCATTGTTACAAAACCATGGACTTAAACCATGGGTGCCCAAAACCCTAATCCTGGATTTAACCCAACGGTTGATTACAAAAAGAGGGGTCTCGACCCACCCACGACACCCCTAAGACTATTTTAGGTTGTAACTTCGCTTACACTTCCACAAAAACTGTGGAGTTACCAAAACTAAGGACCTTTAGGGTCGGAGCCCCAACAAGGTTGAGGCAATACTTCAGTTGTCTCCCCTGAAGAATATTCATCATATTCAGTGTTTGCAAGGCATGGAAAAATTCTTATGAAGATTTTTTGTCAACTTTGCCAATTTGACTAGAGGTTTCATGCATCTCTTGAAGAAGGATGCTCCCTTTTATTGGGATGAGCAAGCCCAGGAGTCCTTCAATGCACTCAAGCGAGCCTTAGCATCGGCCTTGGTGATTAGTCCCTCGGACTATAGCCGTGATTTCTTATTATATGTGGTCACGTCCTTAGATATAATTGGTATGGTCTTGGTTCAAGAGGATGAGGAGCTCCAATATCATGTCATATATTATCTGAGCCGAGACCTTATTGACGCAGAGATTCGTTATTCTCATGTCGAGAAGCTTGCTTTAGCTACCGTACATGTAGTTCAGCATTTGAGACATTATATTCTCCTTCACCAGACCTTGGTTGTGGCCCATGTCAATCCATTTCAATTCATCCTCACCCTAAGGATGATTGGGGGAAAGTATAATAAATGGATTGTCATTCTGTAAGAGTTTGATCTCGAGTTTGTTTCGGCAAAATCGAAGAATTCTTTAATATTTGTAGAGCTTATATTGGATTTTCCAAGCGAGGCCAAGGAGTTGGTTTGTGAAGATAAGTTTGTCGATGAACACATCTTCTTGATCTCTACGTTAGACCCATGGTATGGGGATATCATAATATATTTACAAACACTGAATACCCCTACTCACCTCTCGCGAGATGAACGACGACGATTACATCATGTCTCTAAGAACTACCTCATAGTGGACAATACTTTATAGCGTCATGTGGTAGATTCCATTTTACGACGTTGTTTAACTCATGACGAGGCTGAGGTTGTGTTGAATGATTGCCATGGATGGGCATGTGGTGGTCATTTATCTGGGCTTTCTACAGCTCAAAATATTTTGAGAGCGGGTTATTTCTGGCCGTCGATCTTTAAGGATTATGTTGATACAGTCAAGAGGTGCCACCCTTGCCAGGTGTTCGCATGTAATATGCGCTCGAAACCTTCCCTGTTACATCCCATTATCACCGCACGTCCCTTCACTAAGTGGGGGCTCGATTTTATGGATTGCAACCTAGCTTCGGCTGGGGGGCACCATCACATTATAGTGCCTATTGATTATTTCACAAAATGGGTAAGGCTATGCCTACAGTAAAATCCGACGGTGAGACAGCCGCTCACTTTGTATTGAACCAAATTATTACTCGGTTCGGGATTCCGAAAGATCTTGTCACTGACCATGGCTCACACTTTCAGAACCATATGATGGAAGAGTTGGCATCAAAGTTAGGGTATAATCAAGAGCACTCCTCTTCTTACTACCCCCAAGAAAATTGACAGGTAGAGGCAATGAATAAATCACTCAAATCCATTCTCCAACGAACCATCGCACAAAGCAAGAACAATTGGCACATTATGTTATATCTTGCTTTGTAGGCATATCAAACTGCAGTTAAGACTGCCACTATTTTTTCTCCATATCAGCTTGTACATGGAGTGGAGTCAATATTTTTGGTTGAATGCAAAATTCCTTCATTGAAGTTAGCTGTGGGACTCTTACCAGACACTTCACCTTTGGAGGAGCATTTGGTTCACCTTGAGCAACTCGATGAGCAACGTCGGGATGCCTTGGTGGCTCTAGAGGTTAATAAGCATCACATTAAGGTCCAGTATGATAAGTTTGTCTGTCCAAGAGTGTTTAGTGAAGGAGACTTGGTCCTTTTGTGGGATCAACTGAAAGAGCCCTTGGGGCAGGGAAATTTAATCCTATGTGGCGTGGTCCTTATGTGGTCAAGCGTGTGTTAGAGAAGGGTGCCTATGAGTTATTGGATTATGAAAGAACAGCTTTGGCAAAGCCTAGAAATGGGCTCTATCTCAAAAAATACTATGCATGATCTTTAGCCAAGACTGCTTGTTGTATATTATTGTACAGATTTGCATAGTTAGGTCTTTTTCTTATCGTGATCGGGTTTGTGATTAGTTTCCATTTCTTTTGGTAGATGTCAATGGAATCTTCAACCTACATAGGATTCGCGGATGGTGCAAGCCATCACACTCAACACTCAGCCTCTGCTTCTTGGGTGATTTATACTCCTATGGGTCAGGTACTGTCTTCAGGAGGTGTATGTCTACGGGCATCTTCCAACAATGTTGCTGAATATAGCACCATTATTGAGCTTCTACAGGATGTAATTCTACATGGAATTCTATCTCTTGAGGTACGTCTTGAGTTGGAGTTAGTAGTGTCACAGCTCAATGGTTTGTACCATGTTAGAGATCCGACATTATTGAGAAGATTCTTATGTGTGAGATTGTTAGAACAACAATTTGACAATATAAGATATATACACGTTCCAAGAAATAATAATCAAGTTGCTGACTCTTATGCTAACTACGTGTTATATTGGCATTTGTTTCATTCATAATAAATTAATAACAAACACAATTTTTACACATTTAAATAAATAAATCGATCACCATAAAACTTTTTATATATCAAAAAATGTGGTAATACATAGTGTCATGATACAAAATTGGGCTTTTTAGCCACCATCATATAATACACAGTCATACAAAATGTATACACTCCCAGGTGTCTAATCCTGTGGAGGAGGAGGAGGGTTGTGATTGTGGAATACCACTACGGCTCTAGCTAGCCGTCGAAATAAACGCACCAATGCGCATGGTACACCCACCACCTACCGTTGCATGGCCTCAGGCAAGTCCTCGACTTGCACCATGGGAACTCTATGAGTCAGTCTCACAAAGTTGGTATGAATTCTCTGGAGCATTCGCTCCACATCCACACCCGTGATGTCATCTCCTCTTCCCCTCCATCTATGACAAGGGAAGCCATCTGGCCGCCGTGGTCCCACATCTGCAGGCAAATGATAGATGTCACTATGTTTTGTCGTGCAAAAACATGTCTTTTTGCTTCTATAAAATCAAGAAAATATAAAAAAATTAAATAACTCAAAATAAATTTTAAATTTTAATTTTTTTAAAAGAGTGAGGGTTGAGATTCGTTACCTATATTGCCATACGTTGATCCTGGTGGCAATGGCATGTCTGGATCCCCCCGAAAATCTATCCCTCCATAGGGGTAGTCATCAATGGCAACTATCTGTCGTCGCCACCATGGAAAGAAGTCAGCTGGATATGGGATGGCCACCCTACCACCCCCCAGTCTGCGCATAGCATCTGGCCAATGCCATTGTGCCGGATATTGAACCCCGTGGAGAGGAACATCCACTTTAGGGCTCAATCCTGGAACAAGATCGAAGAAAAACGTGCTCAAGATACTGTTGAACCTGAAGTTGCATACCCTTCCTACCTTACACTCACTGAGCTGGTTTTTCATGTTACTCAGTAGCGTAGTACTCTAGTCATAGATTGTGGGTCGCATGCACTCCACTGCATAGAACATTAGAGGCCGCGAGGCTTGATGGAGTGATGCTAAGCTGACTATCCTTCCCAGTGTCAATAATATGGCCTTCAGGACCAGCACCTGTATAGCATTGGTAGGGACCTGACTCCCCACCTTCTCAGTGTTTGGATAATAGTACACTGCAATGTACTCGTCGATAGTCAGGCCACCCCCTGGCCCACCTTGGGAACGAAGGTTCACCACCACCCCTCATCTAGAAAGCCCTGTGATTGAGTATATGTCCTCCACATCCCATCAATATGAAAGGACTCTGAGTCTAGATCCCAATAGCATACTAGCATCTATAGCAGTCTTGGTTTGGCGCTCAAACCACCAAGACACCAAAACTTGTAGAGTCTGCATGCACGAAGAGCTTGTTGAGCCATTAAGTCAGCCCTTAATGCTTCCTCTACTTCACCATGCTCACGCTCTCTCCACTCTAGCACCATATTGCAAAAGAAATTGTAAATTTGCCTATTATTTTAGTGAAAAATCATATGCGCGGCCTCATACGCGACTGTTTTGAAAACAACCGTGTATGTATGCGGGTTTGAGCCCCTTTTCCACGTATATCCAGCCCTATATGCAGAAAAAGCCTTGATTTCTACATGGGCCGCAACGCTCATTTTGGGATTCGATATTTTCTAACCATTCTGGACCGTTTTTGACATAATTGGTGTTGTAAAAGACCTTTTTCAATGTCGTTTCAGCCGTTGGATTGACCAGTTCATGCCGATCTCAAGTATCATGTATAAACTGGCATATAGGTTAGGTTTCACTACCGTTTTCCTTTTGCATGACCTTGTGACCATATCACCATGACCTTAGGTATGAACCCACTCTATTTTGTCATGAAACCTTCTTACTGCTTTAGAAGTGGCATGATACGAGTGGTATAGCTTCACCTTACATGGGTACCCTAGTTAGCACCTTATTTTCATTTGGTTCCCATGCCGATGGTTTCTCCTATAGGGTGTGGGAGTCCGTTGTATATTATTGCCATGACATTTCGCAAGAGCCTCATACTCCTCTTGATCTTATGCTGGCCTTTTTCCCTCAGGACTCCCTCATGTCAAGTTGTGAATGGATTATAATGAGATTTTCTTGACTTATTGAGCTTTATGTCGGCTCCCCTGACATTATGTTTCAGCCATATAGGCTAAGCTTGTCTCATGTCTAGCCATGCAGAGCCAGTTTTTTATATCCTTCGCAGCTTGATTCCCTTTTTATCAGGAGGGGATTTTCCCCTGAGTGTCGATATCCTACACATGTATCCTTGCATTGATCATAGGTATGTTCCACTACTTGGAACTAGTTTGTTTGCACTTGTGACACTCGTCTCCTCCTAGTTTGTAACTATAAATCTATTTTATTCTTTTTTCAAACTTTTCAAATAACTGAAAAATTCCAAAAAAAAAAACCAAAAAACCAAAAAAACAGACAAGGAAAGATGTTATCTTTGGCAGATGTCGAGTCGTGTCACCTTCGAACAGAGCACTATATATCACATCCATTGGTTGGGTTATAGTTTGAATTTAGGAGCTGTACTCATTGATCTGAGTTTATCTCCACCGACTGGTTAAGCTTCCAGTCCCTATGGAGCCTCTATTGATGCCTCTTGTGTCACAGAGATGTCCCAGTTTGTATATCGAGTCTATGTTGCCTTCATTCAGTGACCATACGCCGTTATGCTCTTTTTCGAAGGAAGTTGAAACCTGATTCGGCCATTCCCGGTATAGTTACTGGTTCATGCACTTTATGATTGAGTCCTTCCACATTATACAGCTTTGCTGAGTACCTCATGTTGGATGATGGGGGATTCCTTAATGCCCTCCTTCCAATGGATTTCATCCCATTGACTTCAGATCATTTATTCTGGGTTTGGAGTCTAGAGTCATTTTGAGTGCCTTGAGACTTGCAGTCATTAGTGGCAGGTTCTCTCACCATCGACAGTTTCTTGGGAATACATTAATGTCCCCTAATCGATCGACCCTTTCAAGTGTTTGACCTCAACACACTTATTCACACTAGTTAGTTTGCACTCTAGTACCTTGATTCCCATTTTCATTATCAGTGGGTAATCTCGCATCTGTTAATGGTATACATTAATGACCAGTAATCAGACGATGGACTACTATGTTCGACCTTGACACCTATATTCGCATAGTAGGACATGTACTCGTAGTGGTTTTTGTAGAAGACTTTCCATATTGGTGGCATATCTTATATGCTACCTCCTTGATCGTGCCAGTGTTCATGCGATTTCAGCTCTCGTGACTTGATTCCAGTATATGTCAGATATTTCTAGCCACTATGGAGATCTTAATCTATTATATATCTTCAGCCATTTTTGGAGATCATGGTCCTTTGTATATATTCATCATGGAGATTCTGATCTATGTATATTCTATGTGGCAATGACCACATATGTGATATCATGTATCATGCCTATTCATGGCCATTGTACTCTTATGTATCCAGGACTGCTATATGTATTTGCAGTTGTATGCATAGTTGTATTCTTGTACTATGTTGATTGGGTGGCTAGTATTCCATTTGGGATCCTTCATCACTCCACTTCTTGGATGGACTTATAATGTATTTCAGCCATCGTATAACCCCTCTGACCTCATACATTAGGGGGCATCTGTTATAGCAGATTTCACCACTCTAGGTGAATCACACTTTGTATGGCCTTCCCCTGTCCCGCTGCAGACTCCTTAGACCCTATGGACCACTTTTTGTCCTTTGATGTTTCCTTGATCATCCCTAAAAACATATGAAAAATGATATACGTGACTTTTAAACCTATAAGCGTGTACATACATGGGTTTGACCACTAAAACCGCGTACATCGGGATGTGTGCATAATCCAAATCCCTTTAGAGTTTTCCTTGACATGGATCCGACTCATATGACTCTTGGCCTTCCCTATGCCTTGAGATCGCTTGGATTTGACCTTTCATTATCCCTTTGAAAAGCTATATAAGGAGCCCCTTGGTACATTTAAGGCATAAGAGAGAATTGAGAGCAACGAAAATATAGTCCATTGTTGCTGAACTTATGCTTGAGTCTGCATCCCTTTGTCCCTTGGAGCACTTTTGTGTTCTTCCCAAGTTTGCCTTTTGCTTGTGATCTTGCTATCGAGAGATGGAGGATTGAAGTGGTGGAGGCCCAAGTGGGGGATTCATTTTCTCCAGTTCGCAGACATGCCGTCAGAGGTTGTATCTTGTAATCTCTAATTTATATTAATATAAATATCTTTTCCTGTCCAATAATGTGTGTTTGAATGAATATTTTATCCATGGGATTATGTCAAATGCTTTTACATTATTGATTATATATGCTAGAATAGATCTAACACCATGATATGTAGAATGCTTGTATTGTTTACTTGTTGTTGAGGAAGTGATATATCAATTCAAGCTGAAGATTGGAAAGCTCAACGGGGATCTAATTCAACCATCCGTA
>LPNX010961828.1:521372-540828 GCA_001517045.1 Pseudotsuga menziesii | reverse complement strand
GTGTTAGACATTTAATTTCTATTGCATATTGGAAAGGATTGATTTCTGGAGTCAAGCTGTCTATTGTGGTACCCCAAGCCATAGGAATTTCTCTTCGTAATAGAGCTTGAAATATAAAATGAACTATTCTCAAAAGGATCGTTTCATGGTTTAATGAGCTCGAAACTGAAATAAATTATTCTCAAAATGACTCCCATTGATGTGTGGTTTCCCAACATGATGTCCAATGATTGGTACTTTCCCCTAGTATAACTTTCAAGTAGAATAAATCCAACATGGGGGGCATGGATCTAGCCTCTAGATATGGCTCCTTTAATCTTCTTGTAAATTAAATGAAATGAAGCATGGGGGGAATGGCTCTAGCCCATTAATATCATACTGAAATTAAGTTGCTATCTTTTTATGTAAGGGGAAACCTACCAACCTTTGGACATCATGTTGGCTTAGAACAGACATTGTGAGCATAGTTCTTATCTTGTGTCAAGCTCGTTAAAAAATTAAACAGGCACCCGTGAGCATAGTTCCCATTCTATGTCAAGATCATTAAAAAATGAAACATATGTTGTAAGCATAGTTCCATTTCTGTGTCAAGATCATTAAAAAATGAAACATATGCTGTGAAAATAGTTCCCACTCTATGTCAATCCATTAAAAAATGAAATAGATGCTTGTGAGCATAGTTCCTTTTCTGTGCCAAGCTCGTTAAAAAATAAAATAGGTTTGTGAGAATAGTTCCTTTTCTATTTTAGGCTCATTAAAAAATGAAATATATGCTTGTCATCATAGTTCCCATTCTGTGTCAAGCTTGTTAAAAAATGAAACAGATGCATGTGAGCATAGTTCCATTTCTGTGTCAAGCTCGTTAAAAAATGAAATGAATGTCCTCAAGCATAACTACTTTTTGTTTCAATCCTATGTAAAAACTAAATAGGTCCCCAATACGGTCGCCAAATTTGTTATCCGATAAATCTACCTGATCGGAATCATCCCAGATCTCCCTAGTCCAAGTGGATCTAGAACAAATCAAATACAGAATACAATCTACTTTCCTAGATCAAATAGAAATGCAAGTTAACAGATAGATCACTTACCTGAAATATAAAAATCCTCTTCTCTATTTGTTGATACAAGCTCCATAATATTCAGATCTTCAGCTGCAAGACATTGTAGACAAAGTGCAAACAAGAAAAGAATATATGTGTATCCAAACATATAACTGATCTAAGCTAACAGTTAATAAAGAAATCTCTAAACATTATCAACACAATAACATTTATGGAAAGAGATTTGTATTAATGTAATCAAGGAGATAAATAGAATTACATAGGAAATAACATTACAACCTAGCCTTAACGCTGCAATGTTCCATCCAACAATCCAAGCCAAACCTCCAAAGCAACCAAAATCCTCCCAAAGGATGATAGGGATCACCTAGAAATTCCACCATTATAATGGTACCATAGTCCTTCCTCTCTTCCAAATGGAGAGAGGGTTTAAGTTATAAGGATAAATGGATATATTAGGTTGAGCATTAGGAGGAGGGATGAAAGGGATATTACCTATAGGTTAGGAACCGAATTCCACCTCACCTAAATGATAGGGATAGACATCCACATCATCCACCATCGAGAAGGGTCTCGAATATCATATCCCAACATTTTGATCACCAGAAGAGTTGACCTTACCTAGAAGCAAGGGGGTCAAAATAAGCATTAAATAAATTAACCTACGATATTTTATTTAAATGTCACTTAGGAGGCATGTAATTGGTATATTAATTGTCATTAAATATTATTATGCAATTAATTAGGTGGGAAATAAGTTTCCATTAACAGGAGGGCCATTTGGGCAAGCCAACTTGCCAAGGGAAAATTAGAAACTGTATGACAAAATCAACCAGAAAGGAAAAGAGAAAGTGCCAAAATATATGACAAAAGTAGTCAAATACAAAAGAGGCAACAATTGACAAAGGAGGGTGCAGTTTCGTTTTTGGAGTTCAATCATAAAAATAGGAAAGCCAAGAAAAGTGGTCATAAGGAAAAATAGCAACTATGGGTCAAAAAAAGCAAATTTTCCAAATTGGATGAAGGTGGATGAAAGGGAAACATATTTATTGTCTTACACATGCTAATTTACTCAAGGAGGGTGAATTTGTGGCTAGGGTTAGGGTTTAGCAAGTGGTAACTTGCTTAACAAGTGATTGACTTGGTCAACAAGTCACACAGGTTTATTTAAAGACAATTGGAGCTCGATTTATTAGTTTGGATGTTTATTATGTTGATGTTTATGAAGATGAGTATTCTTTGGTGAGTGTTGTGCCTCAGGCCCTTGGTAGATGCTCCCCCAGGTTCTCATTCCCTCTCTCCTCTTCCCCTCTTCTCCCCTTCTCACTACAGGTTACAATGGAGGTATGGAGCAACCTATCTGAGTTTATTCAGGAGTTGTTAGAAGCCTACAGCCATAAATTTCTGTATATAACATTTCATTAACAGGTCCAATATTTTTCAATATCTAATGGTTCAAACCTCCATGCCCTTCCTTGTATTATGTCAATAAAATACATTGTAATGATGCATAATGTTGAAGAGAGTGTTATAGTTAATTGATGAGAGAAATTTTGAGTTTATTTGCTGTAATATGTTTTCATAAACATTATATGAAATTTTTATTCCAATATAATTCTAAATGGATGAGATTTACTGATTTTAAGTAAACATAGTCTAGATTTGCATTGGAAAATAACTAGTTATACTAAAATTGATGCAAAATAGGCTCTGTAAACTCAAACTCAGCTCTGTCAGTTCCCGTGGGTCACTAACAGGAACACCTTCCCATATCAATCTCCAAAACCCTTTTTGTTTTGGTTTGTACCACCCTTTTGGATCCTCCCCTGCGTAGGGATTCCCTTGACCAAAACTACAAGAAATCCCCAAATTCATCCAAAACTCCTTAAAAATTTCTCGAACCTCAGAAAACTATCTAAATAATTTTTTATATTACATTAAGGCTGGAACCAACCTCTACAAGTTTCCAGAATCCTCTGGTTGAAACAGACTGAACTACTCTCCTTAGTTTCACGGTTTGGCTGCCCAGAAGCATGGTAGTTGCTTTCCGCGTTGTGGAGTCTGAAACCTAAATGGAACCAGATATAAATGTGTTAGAGAAGAGTAAATTCCATGTATGAATTATATTTTTTTTGTCCCCACTTATCACTCTTGTCCTCTGCAAAATTTCCCAGAAGAAACCCTTATTTTTCCCAATCCGAGAAGGCTCTGTGTGAACCGATTAAAATTTTAGAATTGTTTAAGTAAAAATTACAGAATTAAAGTGTTCAAGTATACACACCAGACTTGGGACATAATAGTGGTATCAAAGTAATTTCCTTGGCTCAGCGTGTGGAAAGTAACTCTCAGTGGAAAAGTCGCTTAGCAATATCTTCAAGTTGTAGTTGTGGAATTAGTTCCAGTCATGGAAGATTTACACTCTGAGTTGTATGAGGAAGGAGAGCATTCAAAATTGGATGATAGATAAGATTTAATAATTTTGATTCAAATAACGTTGAAAGGGTTGAAATATGTATCTCAAAGGATCATTCAGTTAGATCAAGAGACTAGAGAATTTGCCAAGCAGTTGGAAAACAAACATGGAGAAGGGAGTAGGGTGTAAAGCAGAGAAATGGGTGGGTGAACAAGCCATCATAATTCCACCACATAAGGAGGAGAACATCACACATGGAAAGTTAGTAAATTATGATTTTTATGTGGCATTGTGTAAGTCTGATATGGAAGCCATTTCTAGTGAAGATTTTAGAATGGTTGATCCCCTTAGTGACGAGGTTGAGAATTCTGGTGTCAAAAATGAATGCAGTATGAAGGATGAAACTTTCAGAGAATAACTTTCTGGTGCACCAAGGATGAATGAGCACTTAAGTTGCAGCCCAAATTATGTTGTTAAGGACTTAATATATGAATATATTGTAGCAACAACATATGGATCAAATTTAAAAACCTCGAGTGCACTTCATGAAATTGATCTGGTGATGGAAAATGAAGAGGAGAAACATCTACACAAACCTCATCTACTTGCAGGGTCATTGGAGATGGATGAACAGAAGATCCAAGAGGCCCTAAAAATTATCCATGAAACTCATGCTTCAGTTTCAAATATGTGTTGGGAAGATACTTTAATGTAAGACCAATCTTCCTTTGAAGCCATGGAGAATATCCAAAAATCAATGTCCACAATCAAAAGGTAATCTCTCACAATTGCTTTTAGATAAAAATGACATGTTTGAGCTTGTTTAGTTATTGCGGGAAGCATCATTGCATGATGAATAAAGTATTTGAATATATGAAGAAGAGAACTACAATATCAAAGGTGATTTGTTGGCAACCCTAGATTCTTTGAGATACACTCAAAGTGTCCTCTTAGAATCAGAAATGAAGATAGAACAATTCCAACAAGAGTGGAAAGAATTGACTGAATCCTCAATCTTTCCTGAGAGTCATCCCTTTTGGGTAAATGGCATGAAAAAATTGATGGAGGAACCTCATGAGTGGGTGGACCATGAGGATAATTCTATTTGGAATGTGTTTAAAGAGTGTGCAGAACAGTTTTATGAGAACCAAGCACTTGATTTCTTTCCAAGGAAACCTAAGTTGTTCCTTGAAAACAGTCACTCTCCCATGGAAGAGTGGTATGAGAGAACCCAATTTGGGCCAGCCAATAATGAAAAATTTGTAGCCATAAGTCTAATTAATGAATGTTGCAAAAATTCAAATAAGGTTCATATTTCTTTCCCACATGTACTAGATTCAAAAACACCAATGGGGAATGAACAGTGGGTGAAGAAGTTTTTCTGGTTTGTTTTCGCATGCACAACAGGGGGATCACGATTTGTACCCATGGGAGATAGATCCTATTGAAGAAGAGATGTATGATTATAGATCATATAAATAAGAAAGAAATATATCTTCTTCATCCATTGGATGGTTGGAAAGAGGAATCACTAAAGAGGAAAATATGGAAGGTAAAAGTTTTATGTCTTGTTGCAGGAAAATTGTTTTTAATATTGCTGATTTTTCTATGATTTACAAGCAACAGAAAAGGCATGTTTGTGCAGCCACTTTTGACAAGAATGAATCATATCTACACATACTTGCAATGTGTGGGTCAATTGATGGATTTTGTACCCTTGGATCAATGGCAGGGACTTGAGCCATTGGATGAAGAGGGGAGCACCTGTTGAGTTCCATAGAGACATATTTGGAATGAAGACCTTGGGAGGATTTTTTTTATTTCTGCAATAATGTTTTTGTTGTGACTGACATTGTCTTGACATGTGAATAGAAACAAAGAGTTATTTTGTAGCTATTATATACCTCCCATACACATGCACATGAGGTGCATTCCGATTTGCATGTTCTTGAGGAGTTTGAGGTCAAGCAATATGAAGATCAAGCACTTGCATGCTTCCTAATAGATTATGAGTTGCCTCTAGGAAAATGTTGTACAATTTTGGAGGCAAATGATCACACTATCACTCATAAAAGTAATGGAGGAATTTGTGGATCCATTATCTTGATTGATTGGCATTGTAGGGATTTGGCTCACAATTATTCACCCCACACTTCTATTTCATCCACATCATGTGGGGATGAAAATTGGGTGAACTGATTTTTTCTATTGATGCCACAAGAGGAGCATGATACTTTCACTCTTCTAGTTGAGGTATTGATTGTCAAACCATGTGGTTTGGCAAGTGCATTAGTAGTAGCTGAATTATTCCCACCTGAATCATTTAGCATGAAATTTTTTTCGTCCATTGATTGGGTGGCCTGACACATGATTGAGATGTGTGTAGTGGAGGGTAAAAATATTGCATGCATCAATGGAGAGAGATTGGACACATCAAAGAAATTGTATGAACAATTGAATGACCATGTATGGATGCTATATGATGCTTTCAATATATATGGAGGGGCATGGGATAACCTCCCATGTATTCATAACAATAGTGATGTGAGTTCCAGTGGTAGCTTGCACATGGATTTTCATACTTTAGAGAGGCTCAAGATGATTTGGTCATGCATTAAGGAATTCCAGGTATGGTAGAAGAGTTCAAAAAAAATTCATTTTGGCATGGGGAGAGATGAGCTTCCAATATGGTGGTATACTTTTCATAACCTCATTTTCATCCTCTACAATGAGTAAAATTTTGTTGTTTATACTGATGTGTGGAAGGATGCAGATAAAGCCATGGGATCCTGACATTCTTAGGAATGGCATAGTTCAAAAGTTGGCAGCAAAATTTGGGTCCTTATAGAGGAGGCAGTGGGATTCGAGGATTCTACTTAGCTACCTTAACTGGGTTAGGAATTTTTCTAAAGGAAGTGGTATAAAGGAAATGACTATGATCAAAGTGGTGCAGTAGAAACATGGTGGACAAATTTGCAGCACTCTGTGGTGCTTCTGCTTGAGGACAAGCAGACTTGGTAGGGGAGGACTGTCATATCCCCACATTTTGATTGCTGAAAGTGTTGACCTTTCCTAGCACCAAGGGGATCAAAAGGTGCATTAAATATATTAACCTAGGATATTTTATTTAAATGTCACTTAGGAGGCATGTACTTGGTATATTAATTGTCATTAAATACTATTATGCAATTAATTAGGTGGAAAATAAGTTTCCATTAACAGGAGGGCCATTTGGGCAAGCCAACTTGCCAAGGGAAAATTAGAAATTGTATGACAAAATCAACCAGACAGGAAAAGGGAAAGTGCCAAAACATATGACAAAAGTAGTCAAATACAAAAGATGCAACAATTGACAAAGGAGGGTGTATTTTCCTTTTTGGAGTTTAGTCATTAAAATAGGAAAGACAAGAAGAGCTCTCATAAGGAAAAATATCAACTATGGGTCGAGGAAATTAAATTTTTTAAATTGGATGAAGGTGGATGAAAGGGAAACATCTCTATTGTCTTAAACATGCTAATTTACTCAAGGAGGGTGAATTTTTGGCTAGGGTTAGGGTTTAGCAAGTGGTAACTTGCTTAACAAGTGATTGACTTCCTCAACAAGTCGCCTAGGTTTATTTAAAGAGAATTGGAGCTCCATTTCTAAGTTTGGATGTTTATTATTTTGATTTTTATGAAGATAAGGATTACTTTCTAATTGTTGTGCCTCAGGATTTTGGGATATGTGCCCCAAGGTTCTCATTCCCTCTCTCCTCTTCCCCTCTTCTCCCATTCTCATTGCAGGTTACATTGGATCTATGGAGTATCCTATGTGAGTTGATTCAGGATTTGTTAGAAGCCTACAAACACACATTACTATATATCACATTTCATAGGTACAATAGTTTTCAATATCTAATGGTTCAAACCTCCATGCCCTTCCTTGTATTATGTCAATAAAATATAATGTAATGATGCATAATGTTGAAGAGAGTGTTATAGTTAATTGATGAAAGTAATTTTGAGTTTATTGGATGTAATATGTTATCATAAACATTCTCTTCAATTTTTATTCCAGTATGATTTGAAATGGATGAGATTTACTCATATTAAGTCAACCTAGTCTAGATTTGCATTGGAAATAACTAGTTTTACTAAAATTGATGCAAAATAAGATCTATAAACTCAAACTGAGCTCTATTAGTTCATGTGGGTCAGTAACAGGAATACCTTTTTAATATAAATCTACAAAACCATTTTTTTTTGGTTCATACCACGCTTTTAGATCCTCCTCTGTGCAGGGATTCCCTTCACCAAAATTGCCAGAAATCCCCAAATTCACCCAAAAATCCTTAAAAATTTCCAAAACCTCAGAAAATCATCTAAATAATTTTTTATATTACATTAAGTGTGGAACCAAACTCTTTAAGTTTCCATAATCCTCTGGTTGAAATAGACCGAACTACTCTCCTTAGTTTCACGGTTTGGCTACCCATAAGCGTGGTAGTAGGTTTCCGCGGTGCAAAATCTAAACCTTAAATGGCACCAGATATAAATGTGTTAGACGAGAGGAAATTACATGTCTAAATTAGATTTGTTTGGGTTCCCAATTATCACTCTTGTCCTCTACAAAATTTCCCAAAGGAAACCCTTGTTTTTCCCAATCCGAGAAGGCTCTGTGTGAACCGATTAAAATTTCAGAATTGTTTAAGTAAAAATTACAGAATTAAAGTGTTCAGGTCTACACACTAGACTTGGTACATCACATCAAAGTTCCATTTTTCCCCTTGAAACAACATCGGTGCACATTCCATGAAGGGGAAAAGCATAGTCAGCGCACCTAGCAGTGGAAGATAGAGCCCCGACATCGACAAAACTAGCATGAAGGGAAAAAGGGCCTTCGATGCACCTAGCATGAAGGAAAACAACACTGACCTTCCTAGAGAGGAAAAAAAGGAAGAAAAAACCTTAGCATCAATCTAGTTTAGTAGAGAGAAACTTGGAGATTAGGCATAGGGTTAACACATGGCTCAACAGGACGAGATTTTGGTGTAACAATTTCTCTTTGCTAAACTTGATTGATGCTAAGGTTTTCTCTACATTTTTTCCCTCACTAGGAGGTCAGAGCTCTTTTCCTTCATGCTAGGTGTGCTACTATCAGTGCCCTGTCCCCGATGGCTGGGTATGGTGATGGTGCTTTTTCTATTCATGGAAGGTGCATCGGTGCTGTTTCGAGGGAAAAGATCGAGCTTTGAGACCCTTCTCAAAGGTGGATGAGGTGGATGTCTATCCCTATCATTTAAGTGAGGTGGCATTTGTTTCCTATCCTATAGAGAAGATCCATTAGATCCAACCTCCTAATCCTCAACCTACTCTATCCCTTTATATTTATAAATTGAACTCTCTCTCCATTTCGAAGGGAGGAAGGACTATGGTACTATTATGGTGGTGGAATTTTCAGTTTATCCCTATCATCCTTTGGGAGGCTGTTATCTTTCTTTGGATGCTTGGCTTGGATTTTTGGATGAAATATTGCAACGTTAAGGCTATGTTGTGATGTTATTTCCCATGTAATTCTATGTATCTCCTTCATTACATTAATACAAATCTCTTTCCATAAGTGTAATTGTGTTGATAATGTTTAGAGATTTATTCTTTAACGGTTAGCTTCGATCAACTCATGTTTGTATACACATATACTGTGGTTATTTCCACTTGCTTGACAAGGTTTTGCAACTGAAGATCTAAATATTCTGGAGCTTCGATCAACAAAGAGAGAAGAGGATCTGCATATTTAGGTAATTGATATATATGTTTCTTTTCCTTTTTGTTTGATCTAGGAAAGTAGATTCTATTCTGTATTTGATTTGTTCTAGATCCACTTGGACTAGGGAGATCTAGCTATATTTAGATTGACTAGATTTATCTGATAACAAATTTGGCGACTCCACTAAGGACTTACATAGATCTTATTTCTATTTCTTTGGATTTCATATCTCTTTATCAATTCATTTGCTATCCTCTAGACACCTTCCCTCCTTTGGATTTCATCTTTGAAGAGTGTATTGCATCCTCTTGATGCTCTTTGGATCACTATCAGATATTCTACCCTCCTCCCATAGGAAATGTGGCTTTTACTATGTCTATTTCTCCACCAGTGTACCTGGGTTGTGTATACAGGGCACCGTTGGTATGATATTTTTAGTTTTTGTACAATGGTGGGTTAAAACTTGGTTTGTGGTTGTCTGAGCAGGTCCTAGACCTATATTTTATTCTATTAATTTTCTCTTGCCTCAGATATCCATGCTCATAGCAAATCTGAGCTTTGTGTCAGGTGGTGTCAAATGTTTTAGGCATGTAAAATTCAAACCTGAAAGTTGGGAGGAAAACATCCTAAAAACTATTGTATTTTTACTTTCTCATCCTTGATGTATGTTACATAACACAATAGATCCAAAATATGTTAATAAAATCATCCATAGTCATGGATCCCATACATAACTCCTGAAACTCTTTCACTTTTCTATCGAAGAACCTTTCCAACATGTATTTTTCTTGAAAAATCTTGCGAAACTTACTCCACCGTATTTATCTTAACTCATATTTCTTTGTATGATTCAAGTCTCTCCACCATCTAGATTCTTTTCCATTTAATTTATAGGTGGATAGATGGGGTTTCATTTCACTAGAGTAGTTATGAACTCAGAAATACTTGCTCATACCTAAAATCCATTCCTCACCTTTCTCCCCTGTGTTCATCTCTCCTTCATAGGTTGGGGATTTTATTTTTCGAAACTCTCCCTAGAGATTGTCATGATTTCTTAGTTTCTTTCTGGGTGGAGAAAGAGAATCATCACTAGAAAGACTATGATAATCTCTTTTTAGAGGTTCAGGGGTATGTTCTTCTTTTCGTTCTTCTCTTGGGATACTGACCTATTTATGATAAAATTATTTGTTGAACATGTTTGTAGAATGAGTGGGTTTTCCCTGCGGGCTTCCTTCCGTCATGTTTCACAGCAATGCTTCATTAATTTCTTGTTGTTCCTTTCTTTCATTCAGATTATCATCTCTGAAACATTAAAAGTCTTCTTGGAGACTTTGTATGCTTTTAATTATATCATAATTTAGTTCCATTACCAGTTCTGCTTCCTGGTTACTAATATTCAACTTTCCTTGTCGTCTTGTGGGGATATTTAGCTTTCCTTATCTACTTGGAGACTTTGTCGATTACTATTTTATGAATAATTCTGACATAACTTGTATTGTTAAGGGGTGGAGTGGCGGGACTTATTTCCCTTGAAAACACACCTAGAAGGTAACTGTTTTTAGTTTTCGCTACAGGGATGACTTAGTTCTTACTAAAAGAATGCATTTATTTCCTTGTCACGTGCATGTGCAATTGATGATGGAAACTGACTATAAAAGAGAAACAAGACATACTTCTGATATGTCACTAGCACTCCGCTTGGATGACGACAAACTTACAGTCCTATCCTAGTGACTATTATTACATTCATTAGTTGTTATTTATCCAAGGATGAGTGTTTACTAGGCCTATGTTTGCACTAATTACCATTGTTGTTTTTGGCCTTATGAACTTGATTTAATTCTACCTACACTTAACATTTACATGGTGTATGTGATAATGTATGAGGTTTAATGTATTATAATGTAGCCCTATGTTTGTTCTAACCTTGGTGTATAATGTTGAATTCACATGGTAAGCCATTTATGGCATATGATATATGCCATGAGTTATGGATTAGTCCTTATTTTATGCTACCATCGTTGGGTATTATATGTTGCATGGTGATTAAATGTTGCACTGCATTATGGGGTGACACGGACTATATACTTTGGGTTTTTAATTTTGGTAATGGAGGCTAGGGTGGTGAATTTAATGTGCATGGGAAAATGTGGGTCTTAAGCTTAGGGCTTGGACTAGCATGATGGTTTGGTTCATTTTCAAAATTGTTGTGTGAGCTTTGCCTCTGGTCTACTCTGTGGCGTGGAGCTTTCGAGGTTGGATGCATTGGAAGGCATGCCTTCAAATATCGATTAGTAACATTTGTATTGATGTTTAATTTGGTATTTAGACATACTCCTTGTTGTGGAATTGGTTTGGTTGCAGGTTGCAGGGCTTGGACATCATGGGTCGTGGGTCTCCCTGATGGTCATCACATTACCCATTATGGGTAAGCCCTGCTATAACAAGTCAAATTTTCTCCTTCTCTTGTTTGGGTGTTTGTGATAGATCTTGAGGATCAGCGTTGGTTGAATTATTGTTTTTGGTTTTGATGGTTGTGAATGTAAATGGGATTTCCTATAAATTTATGTCAAGCATCCAGTGATGCATTTACGACTTGGGGTTTTTGTTTGGGATTAACGCCTTTGGTCGACACTAAATCTATTTTTGTTTTGTAAAAGAATAATTTGTTCAGTATTCTTAGCCATGGTGAATACTTACATACTCTGTGATTTGTAAATATGTTTATGTTTTGGTAATGGTGACAACACCATTTCTTGCAATGGTGCAATGCCTTGGAAACACGACTGTGTAAATTCTTATATTGGTTTATAATTGTTATTTTGTACACCATTTCCATACTATGGTTATCATGGTTATGATTCTTTGTTTAGGTGCTAGGTTACTCTTTATAGATTTGTATTTCTTGTTTTAAGTTCTTAGTATAGATTGTTAACAGCATTGTTTTGGCATTTGGAGCCATGTCATAGATGGTGATGGCGTTCCTTCCATTAGAGAAGCGAGTGTGTAATAGATGAATGAAATTTTGAATCATAGTGTTAAACTGTGGATTGTAATTCTTACCTGTGTATTTAATTTTAAGAGGCCATGACAATGGGTTTTACCCTATGAATGAATGTTGTTGCATTTGCTTAGCCTTGACAGGGGTTTTAATGGGTTTATCATTTTTCATAACTGGTCATGAGCCAAGTAGAAGATAGTGTGCTAATTTTAACTTGTGGTTCTTATTACTGTATATGCTTATAAAGTGTTACAACCTATGTGATTTACTTGGTAAAGAATTGGGAAGCGTTGACAGAGCAATAGTAACCCAAGTTGTGTTTTATTCTTTATGGAAATTGGTTTTATTAGCGTGGTCTATGTAGAAGATAGTTGAATCATTTCAACGTTGGTAAGGTTGATAGAGAATCCTGCAAGATTTGATGTGGTGATTTTTAAATGTATTAAGGGTGAACTCCATAGGATTTGATCCTGAGTCATGATGGTTGTAAATGATGATTAATGAAATGGCTTGTTTGGGCATTCATGCCCAAAGGATTCGATCCTATGACTTCTCTTCATTTATAGGGTATAATCTTTGGATATTGTATTTTATGGTTTTAAATGTATATCTTAGTTATTATGAATGAGGCCTTGGGCCTATATACCTTACCGATATTTGATAGAGGAACTTGTTATTTGATTCAATGTTTTAGTATTGTTTATTTATATAATGTAACTTCAAACCATTAGAGGTCTCGATGGCTTTAGTTTATCATTTTAATTTGTTATTTTGATTACGGTTATGTTTATAATAAACAATGGAAATGATTATTTTTAGGTTATGTTTTAATATATACTGATTTTAGTGTGTTTTAAAATTAGGTCCAAAATGTTTTGTTCAGAGCTAGAGATACTAGTTGACCTATTAACTTTTAATTATAGATCTGCTAGGAATATGAAATCATCCAGTAGAATCCATATAAAAATATAAACGTAGGCTATGCTTTAAGTTGTTCTCAGTATTTAAAAGATAAATTAAGCAACAGGAAGTAAATTGTAAACAAGAACTTATAAATAAAACATAAAACCTTAAACTATAAAATAGGATATGAATTACAGAAAGAAACCAGCAAACAAAACCCTTGAATACTTGGTTAGTAAAAATGAATTTCAGAACTGAACTATAGAACACAAGTTTTACACTCACATATAGGTTAAGAATTGTAGAATAGATGACCTATTTTATAGTAGACATCTCCTACATAATCATTAATAATTTAACCTACTTCATATGGTAAAACTTGTATAGATTACAGTGAAAAATAGAGAACATTATACCTACAAGAAAAAGCTATTTCAGTGGATGAAAACCTACACACTCAAATAAACAGCATTAACAAATTCACAGATAGTTCAGACCTCTATATAGATAACTGGATCACTTCGGAACTACCATATTCAACTGAACGATGATCCAAAACCTTTCTTGGTTTCAATCCGGATCCCCTCAAGTTGCTTCCAACATGCAAGTAGCTTAGAGTTCCTAAGATAAGGATTCCCTAGATTGGATATCAAAATCAAAATCAGTTCTCCTTTTTCCTATCAAGAAAATTTTCTCGAAGAACTCTCTTTAGAATAATCAAGCAGAATATGAAGTATCCAAAAAGATGGGGAATCCCCAAGCCTCTCTTTGGCTTGTGTCTTTATAGGAAGACTTTTTAGTCATAGGGGAAGTTAAATCAAGAATCATTTGATTTCTTTGTTTAACAATTTTATTTAATTTAGGCACTTTTCATTTTTAACTTAGGAACTTTTAACTAGTTACTATTTGGACTCTTATAGGTATTATATTATTTAATTATCTTTAAATAGTAATAATAATAATATATGGAACCTTTCTTTATTTCTTATACTATTAATACTATTACCATGCTTACTCTTTATACATGTCATGTATAAAATCTATACTTATATATATTATTTGTTAACATTTTTCCTTTAGGTATCATACAATATGATCCCTAAACTTAGGAAACTTTCTTCATTAAGGCCATCAGGTAGGTTGTTAGGTCTACTAGGCTAGGTAACCGTAAACATCCTTCCATGTTGGATTCCCTCGTATAACCTGGTAGTTATTCAATACTTGATGAGATACCGAAATTCGAAATTTTATTTAATCACTTATAAATAAGTCAGATGAGATCAATATTTTACTCAAGTCGTTTTCATTTGACATAATTAATTATTTTCAGTAACTCCTAGCACTTATCCAGAGACATACTCAATGCTTAAAAACAGGGAGTTACAAACTCAATGCAATTCTAGAGCTCCTCGCTCAACACTAATGCTAAGATGTACTTGTAGGATACACCTATGGATACAATGGACAAGGATCCGATGTTCCAGATATTATGCTCAACATCTACTTGGAAGGCTCCAGGGCTTATGCCCAACACTTCCAATTTATTTTTTTCATGTGCTTCAGAGCTTCCTAATCAACACAAAGGTTTTCATAACTCATTTGTTCAAGAGCTTCTTGCTCAACACAACATAAAAACTCATGCGCTACAGAGCTTCTCACTCAACAAAACATGACACTCATGTGCTCTAGAGCTTCTCGTTCAACACAACATAGACACTCATGTGATTCAGAGCTTCTCACTTAACACAAAAAATTTCAATACTCATGTGATCCAGAGCTCCTCACTAAAGACAAAACATCTCATCAATTATTTGCTTCAGGGTCCATTCCCAACACATAATATCATACATAAAACATATGTAATATGCTTACGCCCAATATATAAAAAAAAACATCATGTTCATATGAAGTGGGGTTCTATACCTGATATACCAAAATAAAACATCAAAGTAACATCATAATCAATGGGGATTATGCCCGTAAGTGTTAGGTCAAAATTAGGGATATTAAACACAATCACTGAATTTAACATACAATTTATGTTCTCTAGAAACTGTACTATTACTTGAAACTGTTCATCATGTTCTTCTTTCGTCTTTGAAATAATTAATATGCCATCTATGAAGATGAATACAAATTTATCTAACTATTTACTTAAGACACTATTCATTAAAAACATATAGGTGGTTGGAGCATTTTTTATCCCAAAGGGCACAACTACAAACTCATAATGGCCGTATCGGGTTTTGAAATCAATTTTACACATATCTTTGTCTTTAATTCTGAATTGATGATATCCATATCTCAAGTCTATTTTTGAAAATATCACCGCCCCTCGTATCTGATCAAATAAATCATTGATGCAAGGAAAATGATATATATTTTTAATTTCCATCTTGTTTAGCTGACAGTAGTCTATACATAGACGCAATGTGTCTTCTTTCTTTTTAACAAAGAAGAAAGGTGCTCCCCAAGGGGATGCACTTGGCCTTACATAAATTTTTGCTATCAGTTCTTGTAGTTGTAATTTTAATTCATTAAGTTATAAAATGTTCATTCAATAAGGTTCCTTTGAATTAGGAAAACGCATGGCACTACCTCAATAGTAAAATCTAGATCTCTCTTTGGAGGTAATCCTAGAATTTCTTTGGGGAAAACATATGAGAAATATTGTAGGATTGGAATATCATCAAATTTCATCTTATCTTATTTATCTATTTGTTCGTTATTTATTATATGTACAACAAATACTTTAGAACCTTTCCTTACAACCTTTTTTCATTTTTAATGCTGATATTTCTCTAACATAAAATTTCCTATGTATTCCTTTGATGGTAATTATTTCTCTTTTTATAATTTAAACAGGTAATTTTTTTCTCAAAACAATTCAAAAGTACATGATGTCCTTCCATCCAATACATACCTATTATAACATCATAATACCCTAACAGAAATACATTTAACTTTACTTGAGTCTTAAACTGAATCATAATCATTTAATAGCTTTCAACATAATCAACTAATTTTCTTTTGGTTCTTGTATCTAACTGTACCATCCAAGACTTTTGAAACTTTTTCAAAGATGAAATTTCATTTTTCTGCAATGCTAGGTGACACATAGCTTAAACTAGCACCTGGGTCAATCACAATAGAAACTGAGGTGGTTTTGTATCATACCTTGTACCTCCACAATGGAGGTTTGATGATCATCTTACCAATTCTCCAAGGATGCATTAATTCTAGGTATTTCATTTTCTATGTCACCAATTGTTTCTTCTTCCTGAATGGTATGTACATTGCTATATTTTCTCCTTTTGTTTGAGTGGTCCTTTGCATACTGAGGTCCTTGACATTCCCAACACTTAGAGGTTCTTTAGGTTCATTGTTTTAAACATAATTATTAGGAATCTCTCTTCCTTTTGGTGTTGTAATGTTTTGTTGTGTTTTACTTTTAAAATATGTCCGTTGATAATTATTCTTAGACAAATTCCGAGAGTTATTTCCAAAAATTTTATTAGGCTTAAAACCTTTTATTTTCTGGTCAAAGTTACTTGCTCTCTTATTCTTCTAGTTAGGTATGCTTTCTCTCTTCTTACTTTGTTAATAAAATAATTTAGATTTTCTCATTTCCTCTTCAAGGGTCTTTGGATTATCACATTCAATTCTATCCTTGAAGCTAGTAGGAAAACAACTTAAAAACCTCTGTATTTTAGACTTTTTGTCAATTATATATGGTACATATCTTAATAAACTTAGAATTTTTCTACTTAACTCTTTCATTGACATTGAACCTAGTTTAAGTTCATAAAACTCTTTAGCTCTTTGAGTATAATACTGCTCAGATAAGAATTTTCTTTTAAATTATTTTTTAAAGACTCTCCAGGTTAAATACTTTTCTTTAAGGTTTTTAACTCTTGTTATGTCCTTCCACCAGATAACATCCTTTTCGGTTAGGTTGTAGATAACCATCCCCAATTTTAGTCTATATGAATAGTTATAAATATGAAAGTACTTTTTCATACCCAATAGCCAAGCCTTGCCTTTTTAATCCCTTTACACGTCTCTATTAAACACAAGATGCTTTATCTTTTTAAATTCCCCTAAGATCTCTTCAGAGGGTTTACACTTATGTTTGTATGATACGATTTCAAAATCAGTTTCATACTCTTTTCTTTTATCTTTACCTTCATTGTGTATTTTGTCTAGTATTATTTGATTTAGTTCCTCTTGAGCTCTTATAATTATTTCATTATCTTCCTTTACTTTTTGAATTAGTTCTGAGGGATGATTATTTAATTCTACATAAATGTTGTTTGGGTTGGTGTGGTGGGATCCATCTTCAACAAATGATTTAACTCCTTCCAACTCCTACAAAATATAGTTTTATATTTCTACACATAAATAGTTTTAAAATATGATTACTAAATTTTGTTTCCTATTTGCATGCAAGTGGCCCAATGAGGAATACTGTTTGGAATCTCGCTCTCATACCACATGTAACATCTCCAATTTTTCATAGTAATAAAAATAATTAATTATAGATCTAATTACATTTATGAAGGTTAAGAGAATTCTTACAACATTTAACTGGTGTATATCATTTTGAGTAATAAATGACTTATTGTGATAACATACTCAAATGACAAAACTATGATGTGATTTACTATTTTGACGATGCTACCTTAAATTGTCTTAAGTCATGAAATAAACATTATATCTATTGTTCGTTACTTAATATCATTGTACTTGTTGGTCATATTTCTCCTTGAATGCTATTTGTCCCTACTAGTTACTGAGAAGGTATGGTATGGGTTTTACTTAGATTGAATGGCTAAAAAAACCTTATGTAACTCCTTTGTAGGTATTTCATGAAGCAGGTCCTACAGTAGCGTGGTTAAAAACAAATCCCTAAGCTAAGGGTTTGCAAAACAATAATTATAATAAAAGGTATAGGAAAAAAACAAGGAACAAAAGGCCCTTCCTTACCATATGATAATGTAAGAATGAAATATAAAGGGTATATTATTGACGATGAAAACAAAGTTGGCATGGAAACTAAAATGATTTGATGTTTTGATTCTATAATTAAATGTGGTAATGTACAGACCACATGATGGCTTAAATGTTCCAACTGCAAAACATGACAATCCTATCGAGGAAACCCTAATGGTTTTAATATTTCCTTAACTTTCTTTGGTCTAATGCTACATTTTATTTTGGTTATAGCTTGGTGGTTAAACAGAGATGTAGAGAGCTGAGCTCTTGGCCTCAAATTTTAAAATTTTAGGTTATCAACCTCACCATATCAACTCCATTAATTTGCATCGGTGTGGTTGTCTAAGGTTTTGTCATGGCATTAGGTTCTCTCCCAGAGTAAGCAGGAGTACTATTATTGGTGGCTCTAGTTCAGCGTGATGGTGATGTTGGTGTCAATGTTAGAATAATCAACCCATAGTTAGCTATCTTCGACATTAATTTAATTATTTTTTTCTTATTTGCCTAGTTCATGTGTCCCACCTTATGCAAGTTGTCAATTACCTATCCATAGTGGTCCAACTTGCCTAATTTGACCCATGTATCACTTGGGAAACCTCAAGGAATCAATTCTACTTTATTCCTGGTCTCCTAGGTGCCCTTTTGCTTTTTCTGCTTTATTGCTTTCTTTTCCAGTGCTTTAAGGCAATAGGGAAAGTTTGACTAGGTGAGGTGAACTAGTTTTTTGTCCGCTTCATCCTCCACTCTTTTCTCCTTGTAAAAGCATGTATGAGTTTTCATTCCATCACTCTTTAGCTTTCCTAAATGATATTTCCAATTCATGAGCTCCATGACTGATTTGGGATCAACTTTTTGCACCTATGGGGGATTTGCTTATTTTTAGTAAGCCTGCTTTATGCTAGATTTGAATTGCTCCTCATGCATTCGAATCCCTTATGTAATTATTTAATGAATCAACCTATTATGTTATAGGGTTTTCTATTGTACACTTATTCAATACAGTTTAGTGTTCAGCTCATTATTCAGTCTCTTTTGTGAGTGATTTTGCATGTTCAATTCATAATTGTTGTGAGTAAAATTAATCTATCACTGGCTTCAATTTCCACATGGTATCAGATCCATTGTAGATCGATTTATATCCTTCAAAATTGTTTTGCAGGTTCGACATCAGTTACTGGGAGCCTTCTATTGACAGCCGGGACAATTTCTAAGCTATGGATCAATCTCAGAAGATCATCTTGACTCCCTTCAATTTCTTTGAATGGAAAGCAGAGATGGAGATACTATTGAGAGTGAAAGGCCTATTTATGGTGACTATGGCAATAGAATCATAT
>LPNX010961828.1:487322-512275 GCA_001517045.1 Pseudotsuga menziesii | reverse complement strand
TAACATAAAAGTATATTTGGAAGATCATAAAGGAGGATATTAGAGCAAAAACTATGACATTGGTCCTAATGTCCATAATAACCTCAATGGCTTATCTATTCGTTAAAATAGTAACTTTTGGTGAAACTTACAAAAAGAGAGTAGTAACTTTTATGTAAAGACAGCTTATGCTTAAGGTAATAACCTTCACTTTAATTGATGACTTGGCAAGGTAAGCCACATTTTTCTCTTTTTGATAGTTTAACCATATTAAGATAGACAGGCCCTATAATGATTTAATGATGCATTCTTTTACAAATTATTTCCCTTAAGGACATGTCCCATTTATAAACATAAAGGGGATAGGATAAAGGTTGTTTCAGTAAGATATATAAATTATTAATGATAAGCTCTAGTTATGCTTGAAAACAGTTGATGAGTAAATAAGAACTCTATGCATTGACATTAGTATAGTTTTCTTAAAAAGCAGTTGAAGTAAAGTTATAAACTCATTTAAACTTCAAGGTTTGAAAATGGAAACAGTAATACATAAACTGCTTATCAGTTTACACTTTCTATGCAACGTAATTGTATACAAATGAAACCATACTATAGATTTTATAACTCTGCCACTCTTACTTTGTTGTAAAGAGTCAGTAATATATTTTTATACATCACAACTGTAATAGATATGGAATAGTTCCATAATCATCAAGAATAATAAATTACTTCTACTAGAAAGAAGGCCAGTTATTAAATGTACATCAACAAGCGTTGGAAATTGTTTAACATTTTTTTTCTTACTGAGCTTTTCTTTTGCGACGAACTTGTTATACTTTATAATTGAGAAAAGCAGCACCAAAAACTCTTACCTATAGTCTGTAAGAACATGAAAACTTTCTGCATTAGCTCGAAAGCTAAGTAAGCCTAGTTTGCATGACCGTCTCACCTTGTGGTCGCAAAAAGAAATAAAGTCAGTAAACTGAAAAGAACTGTTCTATCATTAAATATAACCAACAGATAATTCAGATAATGAATTTGGTAACATGTAACTAATCAAACAATTAGTGATTGCATTTATTGAAATTATATGCATTTAAAAATAAAAATAAGAATCGGAAAATTTAGGGGTTTTGACATGTGGTATCAGAGCATGGTTCAAATACTAGACCTTAATGCGGCCCAACTAGTTTTCATAGAACAGTAAAATAATGTACTAACCTATATTCTATTTTGTGTAAAGAACATAAAATTTCCTTTCTGAAATTTAACAGGCAGGTATGGAGAAGCTAGGAGAATATGCTCAGGAGGAGTCTCTAGACACAGAGACAAGGCAATTTCATAGGGAACCTATGTTAGAAGAGGTGACTGCTCACTCTTCAGAGCTGTTGCAGACTGTGAAGGATTTGAAGACTGAAATGGAATCAGTCAAGAAGGACAATGAGAGGATTTTGAAGACTCAGGAAGAGTTGAACCAAATTTTGATGGAAAAGTTCCAAACTAAAGGAAGGAGCAAAAGATCAGAATCTGAGGAGGTTAGTCATCAAAGAAGGTCTAAAAAGGTGAAGCTGGTGAAAACTGAAAGCAGTTCATCATCTGAAGGGTTTGGTGAACAACAAAGCTACCACACTACTAGTGACAGTAGTGAGGTTGAGTTGTATGACAGAAAGAAGAAGTATGTACCATATGAGGAGATTTCAGGGGAGTTTAAAAAGATAAAGCCCCTGACTTTTAATGGAGAGACCGAAAAAGGGGAAGAAGCTGAGTCTTGGTTATCCGGGATGAGGAAGTATTTTCATATATACAATTATTCAAATCAGTTGACGGCAAGAATGGCAATCTATAATCTCTCTAGAAAAGCAGATATATGGTGGCAATATCTGAAGAGAGTCAAGGGTATCAAGGAAAAAGAAGTGAATTGGAGTACTTTTAAAAGGTACTTCAAGAAGAAATTTTTGTCCGAACAATATTATGAAGAAAGAGATAAATAATTTTATGAATTGAAGTTAGGTTCAATGACTATGAAGGATTTGAACAGTAAATTCTTAAGCTTGCTGAGGTATGTACCTTACCTAGTAGACGAGAAACCTAAAGTGCAATGATTTCTCAGCTGTCTACCATATCACATTAAGGATAGAATTGAGTATGATAACCCGAAGACTCTGGAGGAAGCCATGCGGAAGGCTAATTTCTGTTTTGAGCATAGCAAGAAGAAAGAAGGCTTAGCTAACTATAAGGCTAAGAAAAACAACAATCAACCTGAGTTTCAGAAGAAGGAATTTGTACCTCAGAAGAATTTCAAGAATAATAAGAACAAAAATTATTCTAACAATAAGAATTTCCAAGGAAATAGAAATGGTACTTCCAATAATTCGAATAACTTTAAGGGCAAGGAAGCTGCAAATAAGCATGGAAATTTCACTAAGAGTTTTGAACGAAAGGAACCTGTAAAGTGCTGGGAATGTAATGGCCCGTACTATGCCTCGGTCTGCCCAAATTGGAAAAAGTCAGTCAACAATATTCACACTGTGCAGGAGGAAATGACTTTTGGAGAACTCGCGAGGACTATGCCCAGAATAAATGCAGCATTGGAGAACCGCCAAGTTGACTATCAAACTTCCATGTTGGAAGTGGAAGGTATGATTAACCAAACCCTGATAAACATTTTAATCGATCCAGGAGCTGGTCTTAGTTACATTACACCTCAGATAGTGGAAAAATGTAATTTGTCTATAGATAAATTTGATAATTCCTAGTTAGTTCAATTAGCCGCTGGGGAAAAAAGAAAAGTAACCTGTTTTGTGAAAGAATGTGCTTTACTTATGGATGAATTTAAAACTACAGTTAAGATTAATGTTTTTCCACTTGGCTCATATGATTTACTGATTGGCATGGATTGGCTAGAACAGCATAAATTAGTTTTAAACTGTTACGATAAAACCTTTACATGCGTAAATAGTAATGAACAACCAGTAAAGGTTAAGGGTATTCCTAGGAAAACTGTAATCAGCCAGATTTCTGCTTTACAACTTAAAAGAGCAGTTAGAAAAGGGTGTAAAGCCTATGCTATAACTATTACAGATGAGGCAAGTAAGTCTGCAACAGATAAGTTAAAAATAGAAGATATTCCTATTTTAAACCAATTTACTCACGTGTTCCCAGAAGAAATTCCAGGATTACCTCCCAGGAGGGAACTAGATTTCACTATTGAGCTGGTGCCAGGTGCGATACCCAGCTCGAAAGCTCTGTATCGGATGAGTATTTTAGAACTTAATGAGCTAAAATCATAGTTAAAAGAATTAATAGATAAGAAGTACATTCGACCCAATGTGTGTCCTTGGGGAGCACCGGTCATCTTTGTCAAAAAGAAAGACGAAACTATGTGACTATGCATAGATTACTGTCAACTAAACAAGATGACTATTAAAAATAGATATCCATTTCCCTGCATAGATGATTTGTTTGATCAGCTACGTGGAGCCATGGTGTTCTCAAAGATAGACTTGAGGTCAGGATATCATCAGGTAAGAATTAAAGACAAAGATATCTTTAAGACAACCTTCAGAACAAGGTATGGACACTACGAGTTTGTCGTAATTCCATTTGGGCTTACGAATGCCCTAACTGTCTTTATGTGCTTAATGAATAATATAATGCATAAATACATGGATAAATTTGTTTTCGTGTTTATCGACGACATCTTAATTTACTCTAAAATGGAAGAAGAACATAAAGAACACCTAAAGATAGTTTTACAAGAGTTATGGGAACAACAGCTCTTCATGAAGTTTTGCAAGTATGACTTCTTTAAGGATGGAATCTAGTACTTAGGTCACGTAGTAACTAAGGAAGGGATTTCAGTTGATCCTAAAAATATTCGGGTAATCGAAGATTGGCCAGTTCCAAAAGATGTAACAGATGTTAGGTCATTCATGGGAATTATCGATTATTACCGGAGATTCATTGAAGGCTTTTCAAAAATAGCAAATCCGATCACTTCATTGCAAAAGAAAGGCAAGAAATTTGATTGGAACTTAAAATGTGAAGAAAGTTTTAAGAAATTAAAAACTTTATTAACAAGTACGCCTATTCTAAGAATAGAAGATCCTAATAAGGATTTCGTGGTATGCACAGATGCCTGCAATGATGGTTTAGGCGGTGTGTTGACTCAAGACGGGCATGTCATTGCCTATGAGTCTAGGAAGTTAAAAATTCACGAAAAGAATTACGCAACTTATGATCTAGAACTTGCGGCTATTACATGCCTTAAAAATGTGGCGACATCATTTAATAGGCAGCAAATTTATTCTAATGACTGATAATAAATGACTAAAATATCTTTTAGATCAGCCTAACTTAAATGCAATACAAGGAAGGTGGTTAACCTTCTTGAGTGAATATGATTTTGAAATCCAACACATAAAGGGTAAGGAAAATAAGGTGGCTGATGCTTTAAGCAGAAATGCAAAGCTGAACTTTACAGTAGTAATCAACACTTATGCTTCTGATTTAAATGAATAGCTTACAGAAGGGGTAAAGCAGGATGAAATTTATCAGAAATTACAAGTTACAGCTAAAGAGAAACCTACAAAGAGCTTAATAAAAGGTTATAGTCTAAATAAAGATGGATTTTTATTATTTAAGGATAAACTGTATGTGCCTAATGTGCCTAAGGTTAAGTTGTTGATTCTGGATGAAGTCCATAAAACACCTTACTCAGGACATCCAGGTTACCAAAATACTGTAACCATGCTATTTTTGGCCTAATATGAAATATGAGGTAGCTGAATACATTGCCAGATGTTTGGACTATCAACAAGTGAAAACTGAACACCAACATCTGGCTGGTTTGCTACAACCATTACCTATTCCCAGCTGGAAATGGGAAGTGATTAGCTTATATTTTATTACTAGACTGCCCAGCAATCAGAATCAAAATGACTCTATTATGGTGGTGGTTGACAAGTTAAGTAAAGCAACACATTTCATTCCTGTCAAAACTACTTACAAGGATGCCAATATAGCTGATATATTCTTAAAATAGATATTTCAATTGCATGGAGTACTGAAAGTTATCATTTCAGATAGGGATCCTAAATTCACAGGAAATTTCTGGAAATCCTTGTTTAAGGGATTAAATACAACATTGAATTTCAGCACCTCCTTCCATCCTCAAACAGATGGACATATTGAAAGAGTGAATCAGGTGCTGGAAGATTTATTAGGGATGTATGTTAAAGATCAGCCAGGTAAGTGGGAAGACTACCTGCATATAGCAGAGTTTGCATATAATAATAACTATCAGTTATCATCTAAGTTTAGTCCATTTGAAATTTTGTATGGACATAAATGTAACACTCCTATCTCTTGGAATAATCGAGTAGATAGATTGGTGTTAGGACTAGAATTATTGAAGGAAATGGAGATAATTGTAAAACAAGTGCAGGAAAATTTGAAAGTGGCACAGGATCGGCAAAAGAGCAAACCAGATTTGAAAAGAACTCCCAAAGAGTTCTAGGTAGGTGAGCACGTGTTTATAAAGGTAATACCAAAGAAAAGCTCTCTAAGATTGGGGAGTTGTGCAAAGCTAGCACCATGTTACTGTGGTCCGTTTGAAATTTTATCTAGAATTGGTCAAGTTGCATATCAGCTAGCGTTACCACCTAACTTGAAAGTGCATAATGTTTTTCATATCTCTTTTTTGAAAAAGTATATTCATGATGCTACTCATGTGGTTGATTGGAATGTTGTACAGGTGGAACTAGAAGGAGAAATTCTGGTGGAACCGGACTGTATCCTTGGGAGGAGGAAAATTACTCTACAGAACCGCACCATTGGACAGGTGAAGGTGCAATGGAAGCACCTTAGTCCTGAAGAGGCTACTTTGGAACTGGAAAGTAAGATGTGGGAGGCATAATCAAATCTGTTCCAGGAGGTTGCAGAGGATGAAGAATAAATAACATCGAGGATGATGTTACATTTTAAGGGGGTGTGTATGTCACATACCCCAATTTTGTAAAATAATGTTAATTGTTTTAATTACATTTCCTAAGAAATTATGTTAAATTTAATGTAAAGTAGGAACATATGACTCAGCAGAGTCAAAAGAAGTGGAATGTAATTCTGAATATTTTATTATTACTAAATAAAAAATGAAGACAACAGCATGGGAGAGCTATTAATAAGAGGTTACTGGTCAAACTAGTGGAAGGAACTAGGTGGAGGGCAAAAGACAAGCGGTAGCATCCTCAAACACTTCCTATGTTGCAGGTGGCAACTTCCCTACATTTGGGGTCATGATCCCCCAAGAAAGTGGGATCAGAGCAGGTGGCTCAATAAATGACAACTAACCCAAAAAGACCTAGGAAATATTTTAAAAGTACTCAATGAATAGAGTTGAGGTTGCTCAGATATTTTCCAGAGAAGAATCATTCAGGTGGAATGCTATTCAGGAAATTCATTGGGGAAAAAGGGAAAAATAGTAAGGAAGTTGTTCTGAGAGGAATGCTATAGTAACTTGGTCTATTACAGCTTGTAATCTAGGAAAATTGACTGATAAGTTCAGGATTCATGCTAAGTCTAAAGACTGGTCCTTGATTATTGCTGCACCTAGTTCCAGCCAGGGATTCCAGAGCAAGCTCGGGGGTCCTGAGGAGTCGCTCTTTGAGCGCTCTCCAGGAGTTGGTAGGGAGGAACAGCCTCCTATTGCTATTGTTGTCCAAGTTCAAGAATCAGATTCTGCAATCTATAAATCTTTTGTTCTTCTTTATATATTTGGGTATGATTGAATGTCATGTTTGTAACTGACGAAGAAAAAATTTAGATGGTTTAGTAATGAAATTGTTTTTAAATTATTTAGTAACATATTTTTTTTATGAATAACAATACCCCCCTATGTTTTTCCTCGTCTGGAAGGACCAGACCGTACTCCAGCATAGGGGAGGAATTTATAAATAGAGATGGTATGATGAAAATGCAGAAAAGAATGTTAATAGAAATTATAGAATATTTCTTTTATTTGATTGTTACAAGAAATATCTTTTATACCAGTAGTAGTTTTAAAACATGAATTCGACTGTTAGCTTATTTTGAATATCAAGGAAGAGTATAATAGTTAACTAGAGTAGGATTAAGTTAGATAAAGTTGCTCTATAACCTACATCTTTACCCTTTAACTACTGCAAGTATAATTTTCAAATTGAATGAAGAATAGCTAGAATCTCTATCTACTCATACAGGTATTTAAGTATTAGCAGAGTCTACTTTTGAAAAGTAATACCTCTTAATCATTTATTTCTGTTCTACGTAGTTAAATAAAAACATATAACTGATAACCTATACTATTCAAGATATTAACATTGTAGAACATGGTTAATCCTTTTACTTTCTTTTCTTATAAACATTAAATTGTAACATAAAGCTAGATATTTTAGAATACAGAAAGTAATTCTACAAAGTATTGAATACAGTAAGTATGAGAACTTGATAACAACAGGCTAGCAATAGACTACTTTATTCTATGAGTATAAATAATCAGGAACAAATTACTATTTCCCTATATACTTACAAAAGAAACTAAGTATAAATAACAATAAATGTAATAGTACTCCAGTTAGGGTAACAACATTGTTATCATAAATAACAATTACTATCTTATTATTTACTCTATAAAGATAGTATTTTTAGGTAATTACAGTAATTACTTAACTTGTTTTCGTAAACCAAAATTATAATATAAATTCTGTACTTAAGATTTACTAACAGCTCTTAATAATTTTCTTTAAAATATATATATATACATCTAGCTATTATATTCTGAAGGGTAATAGTTCTAAGAATTTACTCTTTCGTTAATAATAAAGTAAATCAATATTTTAACATTCTACAGGAAAACTCAACATTTAATTTTAAAATACTACAGGTAGAAATCAAAATATATTATCACGCAGGATATAATCAATAGTGTAGAATGCTCAACTTATCGAGCTTAACAAGTATTGTAAAACTTAACTAATAACCCCACAGTTTACAAAAGAGTATTACAAATTAACAATGAATTTAAAAGAAGAGGCTGTATTTATTTCTTTTACTGTCAGATTAGGGTTTAACCCTATTAATTCAAAATATACAATTAAGTCAACAACTGTGGAGCCAAGACAGTATTTTTACTCACGGCCGTATTAAAAATCAACAGAGTAAGGCTGTCACAAGCCTGTTTCTTATACATAGTTTTACAAATCAAAGGTAAATGCTGTAAACATATTCCTACTGTCGAGCCTCAAATAGTATATTTATAATATAAATAAACATATAAATTTCAGTGATATAATATAAACAAAGAATTGTAGAAAAGAAAAACAGTATTAATAACCTATATCAAGGACTTAGGGTGAAAACCCTGTAAGTACGAAATTACAACAGAAGTAAGAAATTGTGGGTTGTAAACCCTTTTTAAATTCAGGCTCACGGCCTCATGTATTACACAGTAAGGGTAATCAAAAAGTCGAACAGCTCTTCAAAGCCCTCGACCCCTTCAAGTTTTTGAGAGCATGGCCTATTTTCCCTCTGCCTCATTTCTTACACAGCACTTAAACACAAAAAGGAAACTAACATATACAATCACGGCAAAAGCCGAAGCACCCTCGCATAGTGCAGGGGCATTCTCAACTACCCCAGGTATCAAATAATTTAATAAGACAAACTGAAGCCGTAAGGGTTACAGGTCGCAATGCGCCAACCCTCAAAAGTTCCAAAGGAACCCGACACAGAGAAAGTGCCATGGTTTAACCAGGCTTACCTGAATTTTGTAACTGATGCTCAATCTTGTACTAGGAGCCGCATAGAAGGGAAGGCCAAGACCTGTAACAACAAAGAGAACATTTGTTAGAAACTGGAAAACTGGAATAAACATTTATGTTTTTAAATCAAACAATAAAAAAATAAAAATGAAGGAAGCTCTTATAGTTTTACTCACCTAATCTTTTCCTTGAGGCGCGACCACCAGCAGCAATAAAAGCACCAACAATACGAGGTGGAAACCCTACTACAGGCAGGGAGGAATATATTAACATTACATCAAATAACCCATCGCTATCTCTTAGAAAAAAACCACGGCTTTCACTGAGGGAGGAGTGGTATTCAGTTAAAGATTTAGGTTAGAGCTATTAAACTGAGAAACCCTGAAGGGAGGACAGCTAACAGATGGCCAACAGCAACACATGGGATAGCACTGCAAAAATGTGATAGAATGAGACACAAGAAGGTAATGAGCTGGAGGATGCTATTATAGAGGAGCAGCGCAGCTAGGGTGCACCAACACCATCGCAGAGCGGAAGGAGGCCGAATACTACGGGCAGGATAATGAGAATAGGGTTTGAAGGAGGAAACTTTTTATCCATGCAGCATACGGTGACAGTGATGCCACGATATCACTTAAATATTTTCATGCAGTGGGTGTTTTTCCCATAGTTTCGATGGACAACCATGAGAAATCAAATTATAACAATCATATGCTGATTTTCCAAGGATCTTCTATGATCACCAAGCCCGAAGTCAACCTATTATTAACGCATCATAACAAAAATAATTGTTATATTATAACTATGCTATAAAACTTACGTATGGAGTGGAAAATGAACATCCAATCAAATGCATTATGGTATTCATATAACTTGACAAGCTTAAATCTACGATTGTTATGGCAGGGTTATAATTATAACCTTTCTTGCTAGGTAAGTAATGTTAACCATAGCTTATATATGTTTGGAAAAGAGGCAATTCCTCTATAAAGTTTATAGAACCATAAAATAAGGACTAAGCTAAGTTTATAGAACATGGTTGATCCTGAGGCCTCATGTTCCTACTTTATACCTTGTCGTATGCTTTATGAAATATTAAATTCAATCAACTTTTGGCTTAACATAAAAGTATATTTGGAAGATCATAAAGGAGGATATTAGAGAAAAAACTATGACATTGGTCCTAATGTCCATAATAACCTCAATGGCTTATCTATTGGTTAAAATAGTAACTTTTGGTGAAACTTACAAAAAGAGAGTAGTAACTTTTATGTAAAGACAGCTTATGCTTAAGGTAATAACCTTCACTTTAATTGATGACTTGGCAAGGTAAGCCACATTTTTCTCTCATCTGATAGTTTAACCATATTAAGATAGACAGGCCCTATAATGATTTAATGATGCATTCTTTTACAAATTATTTCCCTTAAGGACATGTCCCGTTTATGAACATAAAGGGGATAGGATAAAAGTTGTTTTTGTAAGATATATAAATTATTAATGATAAGCTCTAGTTATGCTTGAAAACAATTGATGAGTAAATAAGAACTCTATGCATTGACATTAGTATAGTTTTCTTAAAAAGCAGTTGAAGTAAAGTTATAAACTCATTTAAACTTCAAGGTTTGAAAATGGAAACAGTAATACATAAACCCCTTATCAGTTTACACTTTCTATGCAATGTAATTGTATACAAATGAAACCATACTATAGATTTTATAACTCTGCCACTCTTACTTTGTTGTAAAGAGTTAGTAAGATAATTTTATACATCACGACTGTAATAGATATGGAATAGTTCCGTAATCATCAAGAACAATAAATTACTTGTACTAGAAAGAAGGCCAGTTATTAAATGTACCTCAACAAGCGTTGGAAATTGTTTAACATTTATTTTCTTACTGAGATTTTCTTTTGTGATGAACTTGTTATACTTTAGAATTGTGACAGGAAACACCAAAAACTCTTACCTGTAGTCTGTAAGAATAGGAAAACTTTTTGCATTAGCTCGAAAGCTAAGTAAGCCCAGTTTGCAGGATAGTCTCACCTTGTGGTCGCAAAAAGAAATAAAGTCAGTAAACTGAAAAGAACTATTCTATCGTTAATTATAACCAACAGATAATTCAGATAATGAATTTGGTGACATGTAACTAATCAAACAATTAGTGACTGCATTTATTGAAATTATATGCATTTTAAAAAAAAAAATCAGAAAATTTAGGGGTTTTGACAGTTCTAGTACAAACAATGGTAATCTTCTTTGATTCTTCCTTTGGGGAATTTCATGATGTAAAGTGTTTATTTCTATGACAAAGCTCTCAATTTTAACAAGTGTTTGAGCAGTCATTTCTTACTGTCCCTCCAAAACTTGTAAATGTGTGATTTCTTTTAAACAAAACTCCTATAAGCGTTCGTTGTGTCATTACACAGTAGCTTTAGTTCTTAACATTATTATATTTTTAACATTAAGCAAGAATTATATTAGGATATTTAACCGAGAGAATAAAAAGCACAACAATCGAACACAAGAGACAACGGACATAGTGTTTTTCCTTGGGGAAGCCATCAATTGAGAAAACCTCGCAAATTCCTCAGAGATAGAATCAACACCAAAAGTAAAACCCCAAAATAGTAAGATGATCTCCCGACAATAGTAGCCTCTTTCTTTCTAGCCCCAGCAACTTCTTCTCCCTCAGCTATGTGCTACAACTGAGTGTGAGTGAGTGTGTGGTAAATATAGAGTCTCACTTTCTATTTATATTGATTCTCGACTTGACAATGACTCACTAGGTACGACTTCACGAAGCGAGTCTAACAAACCTAGGGCCCTAGATCTGTGGGGAATTTAACCCTTGAACAATAGGAGGGTTGTCAACATTGACTTGACATGACTTTTTTAAATTATAGAAACTCTTGATCGGAACATCGGGGCATGACATGACTCAATTACATTACAAAAACTTCCCAGAATAAACATCAGGGTATAATACATAAGAAATACAAGTAAATACATTCCGAAGTTACAATTAGATCAACACTCCCTCTTAACTAGGAAGGCATTCTCTCAACACAATTTATCAGCATAAGTCTTCTTCTCTTTATCATATGGATCATCATCGAGTCCTCATCATCTTCAAGTCATCTTCATCTTCAAGTCCTCTTCATCTTCAAGTCATCTTCATCTGGATATGGATCATCACTCGATCTGGATCATCTTCACCAGATCTGGTTCATCACTCAATCTAGATCATCTCTGGTTCTGGAACATCTCTACTGGATTATCATCACGAGTTCTATCTCTTGATGCTTCTTATCATAGGAACTTCTACAGAGCCAACCCTTTTTCATGCTGGTTATAGGCCTAGATTCCATGTAGGTATTTTTCAGCACTTATATCTGACCCTAAGTCAAAATGGCCTCCCCATAACATACATATGATCATGTAGGAACCAATCCTATAATCATATCAGAAAGGCATGCCCAGCACTCACACATGACCATGTGGGAACACATACCACAACCCTGTCAGAAAGGCCCAGCACTCATATCTGATAGCCAATGTCAGAAAGGCCCAGCACTTGCATTCGACCATGCAAGGAACCAATCCCCCATGTCGAAAGGGTTTTACACTTGCATCCGATAATTGTAGGAACCAATCCTACAATCGCCTCAGAATGGATCTGCACTTACATTTGATCATTGTTGAGCAACCAATATGCAAGTGAATTACAACTAACATACAGAGTGTACAATATTTATTGTCAACCCAGGGAAGTCTTGTATTTCAAGGATAACATGCACATGCTATGCTTAAACACTAAATCATTGTAATTGAACAATCATATCCTCTGTTTGGCTATGATCATCCCAAGAATCTACTTAATCTAGTTACCTTCTAAGGAATGCAATCACAATTACCCTCTGTTGTTCTCGATCTAAGAATGGAAAGATGGAAGACACATCTAGATTACAATTGCATAAAAAGGGAAATTATGTTTCAAACCACTTAATGATTAACCCAACTATCTTAATCTGATTATTCTAGAAATCCAAAGACATAAATTGAGCATTAGTTTAGAGAATCAAAATACAGAAATTGAGTTCAGCTGTTCTATGAATTTGAAGTACAAGAATGAAATTCTGCAATCATAAAAATAAGAGAGAAGCTGCAAGTATTCATGGAAACAACAACTAAAAGATCGAAGGATGAACAGAGTTGTTACAGTTACCACACAATTTTCATGAGGAATAATTACCTACTCAATCGACTGTCACACCATGCCACTACAGGTATCCAAGAGATGCAATCACAACACACTGTAAATCCACAACTTGTTACAGCTTCCTACAAAGAAATAAAATTAACATAACATTACACAACAAAATAATTGAAATGCCTAATTTAACTCAGAGATCCCTATGGAAGGTAGGCCCAACCTTCACACAAAGATGCTGGATGAACACACGCAAAAACCGTTAGATCTGAAGTAACTCCTTGTATTAAAAGATAGATCGATTACACAATTCCTCCTCACAGCTAATACAATGAATTGATTATGTGTTCAACAACCCCTGGTTAGAAACAGTTCTCCATATTTATACAATGTAAATCATAACATCCTATCCCTATTATGGGGCAGCCATGAATATCTCTAATCTTCAGGAGCCCTAAATGACAATAGTTGTTACAACATGGCAGGATGAAAAATAGGAAATATAGGGAAACTGTTAATTGCCCCAAGAGTGACGATATCTTCAGATCACAACTATACACGAGTAGCAGTGCACTTTTGACCTCGAAGTCTGACCCATTCTATTACAGCTATCTTTGTACAACTTTTCCTGGGATAACATATTGGAACCGCATTCCTTGGGTAATGGTAGGATGGATGGTGATTAGCTGGAGCGATGAATGCCCATCCTTTTCATAGCATGTTTAGCCCGATCTTCCTGCAGTCCATATATCTCAAAATACCTTTATAAACCATCATATTTTAGTGCATTGAGAGATATGAAGCCTTAATTATCACAATCATAAGTATTAATAAAATAAAACAATGATCAATCATACCTTGGTGGTTTGAAGAGTAGAGTGGGGGTAAAACATTTATTTGGCATGCTCAATGTGGTAGGATAGGACAAAAAGAGGTAATTAAGGGTGGCCAAAAGGGGCAATTTATTGGCCCAACATCTCCCCCCAACTATCATGTAACAACCTCCATCATTCTGAATCTGAATCTTGCACTGTGATCTGTTCATGGAGAGAAGAGAAGTTGTAGGGGAACTCAAACACCCCTTCTTTTTCTATGAACCCTCTATGGGAAATCCAATATCTCTAGTATCATTGCTCCTCTGTCTTGGTTAGTGAGAAGTCCATCCTATATGGTTTTTCTTGCCACCAGATGAGGGGAAATTTAAATTTCAAGCCCAACCAATTAGCCCCACATTCCATGATACATCAAACATAACCCTCAACGCTGGAAAGTGCCTGTTCAAAATTTCTAAAGTAATAGGGGTCTCTACTCCTGAGTGTAGTAGAGGAAACCTACCACCTCTACTTACTTCCTTCTAACACTACTTTTTGGTGTATATAAATATGGTTGGTATTGGTAGAAATAAATTCCTCCTGCAGTTCCATTATGTGCCGAGTTTTGATGGGGCATGAGAGAAAACTCCTGTGTCGAGCAATAAACATACCCAGATTTTGAGGCTCACTTCGAACCCACAGGTTAGAGTGAGCTTCATTGTGAGAAAAGGTTTGAAAAGACCTTTCCCACTGAGCATGATTTCTCACAAAAGAAGCAAAGGCCCTCAATTGAACATCTCCTAAAAAAGGGAGAGGATTCGAATGGCGGTCCAGAGGGCAAACCATCTCATGCAAATATAATTCACATAGCAAATTTTGATCTTCAAAATTGATTCTTAAAAATGTTTCCACAAATTTTGCTGAGGTTGTTATCTCAAATGACCTCCCTTCTTTCACACCTATGAAATTAAACCAAACAAATTGTTCAAACAGAAAGACATGGTAAGAAGAAGTAGGTACCCTAGTTCCCAGGAGATCTTGAGAAAGAGCATACATCTGCTCTTTTTCCTTCTGCATAAACTGGAACTTTTTCAGCTCCCTTAAATTGCTCTGTAGCTCTTCTTCTTGAAGCCTCCGGGTCATACATTCTTCTTCCCATTTCTCCTCCAGTATCCTGATAATATTTTTATGCACAGTAAGAGAAATTATCCCTTCTTGGTATTCCTCCACCTGGCTCTTCCATTTTATTACCTCCATTCTTAGAATTGAGACTTATGTTGTAAGGTTCAGGGTTTCTTCTTCATGATGCTCCTCCTTGTCAGAATCCAAGTCAATGAATTTTTGAAGGGGATCAATCCACACCTTGTAAATTGATGTGCCACATTGGACATCCTGCACATCTGAATCTATTTCTTGGGGTGCTGGTTCTTGTGTGACAACAACCTTTTCTGGACTCTCTTCAGCAGCAACGTCTACCACTCTTGGAGACGGTGGTTCTTGTGTAACAACGTTTTCTTTCTGGGGTTATTTCTGGGTAGCTAACTATGAGGATGTTGGTTATTGTGGAGAAACTTCCACCTGAATTTGAATTCCATTTTATACCTGATTATCAGCTGTTATTTCATCTAGAGGTTGTGGGGCCACTGGTTCTTGTGTGACAAAGCCCTATTTTGCTTTTTCCTCCTACTGTTGAGATTGGATATCTTCTTCACTATGCAGCTGCTCCTCAAGGATTTTAGTATCACCTGAGGGTTGTGTTTGAAATTTTTCATCTTCACTCCTATCCATATCAAGAATGACATCCACTTCAGGGTTATTTTCTTATTGCATTTCAAGAGTCCCTACTGCAACCTTCAAGGATGTTGGTTCTTGTGTAACAACATCCTGACTCACTTCTTCATCTCCCTACTATTGTGGCTCCTCTTCTATGATTTCTATGTCACGGGACAATTCTAGAGTCATAATACAAAATTCTTTATTAAATTCTAGAGTGCCATCAATTCCTGGTTCTCCTCCCATTCGGACAGCCACTTGGGAAAGCACATTCAAGGATGTTGGTTCTTGTGTGATAGCACCCTATTCAACCCCATCATTCCCTTGCTGTTGTGGTTCCACTTCTATGATTTCTGTGTCATGGGAGGACTTCGGGGTCATAGTGCAATCTTCATCCATACAATCAAGAATAACTTCATCCCTTGGTTCCTCTGTTCCAAAGTTAGTGGCAATTTCAGCAAGAATATTTAAAGATGTTGGTTCTTGTGTGACATCATCTTCTTTCTATGAAACTTCCCCCATTGTAGGTGCAGACTGCTATGTTGTAAAGTCATGAATTACAATCTTGTTTCCTGATTCCTTAAAGATTTCTCCACCGGTGGGATAGACCACTCTTTTTTCCTCATTGCCAGGCTCAGTAGGATTTGATCCCTCCAGTTGATCTGCAGCCTCCACCAATGTGTGTAGCTTCCTTTCACCCTATTTTTTGCATACTTCTTTAAAATTTTCCAATTCCTTTCTAAGTCTTTGTAATTCCTCTTTTAATAGCCTATTTTCGAACAGAAGTCCTTCAATTTGGGGTTCTTCTTCAACCGGCCACTCTAGGGCATCAATTGATTTGGGTTTAAGAATGGGAAACTCAATTTGCACTTCTAAGGTTGCCCATATTTCCCTTGCTAATTTTGCTACTGTGACCAACCTGGTTCTTTTCATTCTTATTGGTGGATATAACTTAATTTCATCCTTTGATCTCCTCCTTTTTCTTTGTGGTGCTGGAGTTTCTGGATTCACAGCTGAGGTAGAAGGAATGTTCCCAGTTCCGCCATTTTCTTGTTCCTCGGGGTGTTCTTCCTCAATCAAAGTTCCTCCCCATTTAGGTGAGGATTCAATGGTCACCAATTCAGTATTTTATTCTGTTGCCATGGCTCTGTCATCTTTGGGTTCAATTGTTGCAGCATCTAATGCTGCTCTAGTTTCACCCTCTACTGTCAGAGCTACCCTATTATTTAGTTCTTCCACAGGGTTTTCATGTACATATTCTCTCAATTGTTCTGCTTGTACCCCTGGTTGATCCTCTGATCCAATCTCATCTTTCCCCCCCAACTATATTGGATGGGCTCCAAGCCTCCTGTTGTGCTTCATTCCCCCCCAACTGTGGATGGACCTGCTCTTCTTCTATGGGAATACCGGGAAAAGGAGTGGGTTCTTGAACTTGAGCTGTAAATTGCTCCCAGGTTATATTGTGTTGAGCAAGGGTCCCTAATATTATTAACTTAATGAGGCCATGGTGGTTCAGTGAGGAGAGTGGATGTTTGGCAACTCGAACAAAACTGGCCATATGATGTAAATCATTGAGAAAATAATATGGAATATTTAATAGAACCCTATGATGGAGATGAGAGAGTAAAGGGAATTCAGAATTATAGACTATTTGGTACCTACCTTCACAGGTGATATATTTCTTGAGGAAAATAGCAACATGATTCCATGGTTGTGGCAATCACTTCAATACTATCCCCCTTTTTGTTGTTTGAACCTGCTCCCCCTCTATGAGAAAGTCATGTACTGCTGCAATAGTGGGGACTCGATGTCAAAAACAATCCCTTCGCACCTGAGGAATACCTGTGACCTTAGCCATGATGGGTTCAGAAACTTCAATGTACAATCCCCAAACCTTTGAGTGAGTTTCTGTGAGATTCAGAGCAAACTGTAAGGCTGCTTCATCATGAAATCCATTCAGACGTTTGAAAAATTCTGTCTAACCAACAGCTTGAAACATAGCGAATACTACAGCATTTCTCCTAAGTTCTCATGTGTTTGAAGGTTCATGAAAAGCCGGAATCCCCATGTTGCTGACTTCAGAATTAGTTTGCAGTTCAACAGATTACGGACTCCGACAATGGAGGTTATAACACAGAGTATGCATGGACCTCTAAGAGGAGAGTTAGGCAAATTTGGAAAGTTTCAGCGCACAGGATTATTTGAAATTTTATTCCAAATTGGGAAAGGTGGAAGTTATTAGGTAGCATAATTAGTATTTACGTCGTACATGAAAAGAGTTTGATAGAGGCAATAATGGTCATAAAAAGGGAGGTATGAGTGATATTGTCAAATCATATTGATACTTAATCAAGTGGTTAATCAAAGGAATACCTTAGAAAATGTGCACTGGATGTCCTTTGGAGAATAATAGAATGTGTGGTTGTAGACATTGTGGAAGCTAAACTTGCCCGTCGGTGAAGCAAAAACCATCGTGTTAGAATGGTTAGAAATATGATAAATATTACATTATAGGTCAAATTTCCAACATCAAGAATCAGAACCATATCTAGAGGAGTTGATAGCATGCAAAAATATTTTCTAATAACATAGGAGTCACAGCCGCAGGTCATAAAGAAATCAAAGCAGAGATGCGACCTTCAATGATAGAAAATTCAGCTAAATATAGTTGAGTTCCAGCCACCAGAAAAGATGTCGCAGCTGGCGGAAAAGATGTTGCAGCTGCCGGAAAAAAAAAGGGAAGAAAATGTTAAGCGAATGGAAAGTGACTACGCTGTAGCTATGCGAAACAGGTTTTTATGGTCAAAAGTAAAACGGGGTCACAACGTGTGGAAACGGAAGAAGGTGGAGTTTCATGGTGTGGGAGCTACCAGAAATAGTGTTGTGGCCATCAGGAAATGGTGTCACAGTTGCCGAAAAATGGGTGTTACAGCTGCCAGAAAATGGGTGTTACAACTGTCGAAAAAATGGGTGTTACAGCTCCCAGAAAAAGGGTGTTGCAGCTGCCATAAAATGGGTGTTGCAGCTACCAAAAAAAAGTGTTGCAGCTGCCAAAAAATGGGTGTTACTGCTACTAGAGAAATGGGTGTTACAGCTGCCAGAAAAGAGTGTTGCAGCTGCAACAAATTTATTTAAGGGAACAAAAAATTGTGCGGGAAGGAACAGAAAAATGACTTTTGGTGGACAGGCCCGATCTGACCACCATCCTTGGGTGCTTCCCTGCAAATTTTGGAAAAACAAACAAATAGATCAAGTGCAAAAGAATAGATAACATAACGAAAAAACATCAATTATTTATGTACACTTATTCATACACGATTTACAGTGATCGATTAAGGATTGACAGAGGTAGAGCGAAATTCCTACCCTTGTGCTAGCTGGTAATCTGGATCAGTGGTAATTTGCGAGATAAATGGATCCTTTGAAATTGGTTTACGGTACAGTCGTAGCCTATGACCATTAGCAAATAATGGTGCATGGTTTTCATCGATAGTTACTAGGAGGACTGTGCCGTTATCAAATACCCTGTCTACTAGGTATGGGCGAAGCCATCTTGTGTGTAATTTTCCTTTGAAATCTCTTTTGAATCTGGAATAGTATAATAGTGCCCAGTCTCCCTCACAGAAGACCTTCTTTTTAATGAATTGATCATGCCAATTGGATCTCTGTTGTTGAATTAACACTGTCTTGTCCACTGCAGCTAATCGATTCTCATCCAGTTCATTCAGTTGGTTCAATATTTTTTTCTGGGCTTCAATTACATCTAGGTTTACTTCTGTGGCCATCTTTAGGGTCTTGATTTCAAATTCAATTTGGAAGATAACACTTTTTCCATACACTAAATTGTAAGGAGAGAAACCTGTGGTGTTACACCAAGTGGTGCGATATGCCCATAGTGCTTCCGGGAGCCTATCAGCCTAATCTCTACGATGGCTCTTAACTATCTTGGTAAGGATAGATTCAATAACTTTATTAGTTCTTTCCAATGCCATTGGATTGGGGATGGTAAGGTGAAGCTACCCTATGCTGAACATGATAATTCCGTAGCAGAGCTTGAAATCGATGCGACATGAATTGTGGTCCCCCATCAGTAACTACTTCTTTAGGTATCCCAAAACGAGTAAATATTTCACTGTATAGAAAGTTGATCATAGCTTGGTCATTAGATTTTGCCAGAGATACAGCTTCTACCCATCTGGTCATATAGTTGGTATAGACTAAGATGTAGGATTTCTGTTTGGAATGAGGACTGATAGGGCCAACAAAATCCAGAGCCCATCTATCAAAGGGTCCAATTACTAATTGTGGTTGCAAAGGCATTTGATCTAATCTATTGGGCTGATCCATCCTTTGGCCAATAGTATCACATTCTCAGTGCTTTGTGTCCTGTCCTTTTGTATGCAAAGTGTCCCCCACAAGGTTCATCATGGCAGGCCTTCAGTATATGAAATATTTCATCTTCCCTCACACATCTTCTTATTTCAAGATCAGGACCTGTGTAAAAGAGGTGACCATTTACCCAACAATACCTGGCACTTTGTTGGATGATTTTTCTCTTTTCTCTTTTAGACATATGTGTTGGAATCTTTCCTGCAACCAAGTAATTAGCAACATCTGCATACCAAGGGGAATGAGCTAAAACTACAAAAAAATGTTCATCTGGAAAAGAGTCCTCAACAGGCAAATTATCATCACTGTTAGTAAAATGAGATAAAAAATCGACGACAACATTTTCTTTTCCAAGTTTATCTATGATGGTAATATCAAATTATTGTAATAATAATAGCCATCTAGTCACTCTGGCATTAGTGACGGGTTTGTTTATTAGATATTTAATGGTAGAGTGGTCAGTGTGCACAAATGTAGGATATCTAGTAATGTAGTGTTGAAATTTGTTAATGGAGTATACAATAGCTAAGAACTCCTTCTCAGTGATAGTATAATTAAGTTCAGTAGGGGATAATTTTTTACCAATATAATAAATTGCATAAATTACTTGACCATCATACTGTCCTAAAATTGCTCCAACAGCGATATCAGAAGCATCTGAAGAAATGTGGAAGGGTAGGGTCCAATTGGGCCTTCTTAAGATAGGAGCTGTGGAAAACTTCTTCTTAAGCTTAACAAATGTTGTCTAGCATGCTTTATTCCAAACAAACTGCACATCCTCTACTAACAGTGAAAACAAAGGAGAAGCAAGTTTGGAAAAAATCTTTATAAATATTTTGTAGTAACCAACATGTCCTAGGAAACTTTGCACCTCTTTTTGAGTCGCAAGAGTGGGTATATTTTTTATTACCTTGATTTTTGAGGGATACACCTAAATTCCATCAACAGAGATGAAGTGCCCCAATACTACTCCTTCACTCATCATCATATGGTACTTTTCAGTCCTTAAAGAGAGCTGGGTCTGTTCACAACAAGTTAAAACTTTTTTCAAATTTTCCATTGCTTCTTCAAAATCCTTGCCATAAGGAGTGAAATCATCCATAAAAATTTGCATACTATCATTAACTAATTCTTAAAATATTCCAACTACAGCTCCTTGAAATGTTGCTGGTGCATTACATAAACCAAAGGGAAGCAATCTGTAAGCAAACGTTCTCTAGGGACAAGTGAAGGTAGTTTTATCTTGGTCCTTAGGAGCAATCTAAATTTGATTGTACCCCCTAAAACCATCCAGGAAGGAGAAGAAATCCTTCCCTCATAGGGTGTCGAGTACTTAATCAATAAAGGGCAAGGGAAAGTTGTCTTTTTGTGTGGCTTTGTTCAGCTCCCTATAGTTGACACAGACTCTCCATTTACCATTTTTCTTGGGTGCAATTATGAGTGGGGAGACCCACTTGCTATCTGAAATAGGATATATGAATCCTGCTTCCAAGACTTTCTGAATTTATTCCTTCACTATGTCCCTAAGATTGGGGTTCATTCATTGTTGAGGCTAGCACATAGGGCAGGAGTCACTTTTAATAGAAATATGATGGGTGCACAGGTTAGAGGGAATACCCCTGATGTCTTTATACTCCCAGGAAAATTCCCCCTTGTGTTCTTTCAAAAGACTGATTAGGCACTTTTGTTCATCTAAGGAGAGGCTCAGTTTAATATTCAGGGTTTTTACAGACTCTACCTCAATGGGAATACTTTTTTAGTTTTTCAATACTGGGATTATGTGTGTGTCACCGACTAGTGCTTCTTCTGTGAGATTTTCTTGTTTTTCTATTGAGGCCTGGAAATTCGTAGGAAACAACAGTAAGGGATTCTCCCCAGTCAACATTCCCAAATAGCCCATGACTGTTTGGTATAGGGAATCCGTCTAGTCTACAGTCTGGCTACCGTAGGTCAAAGTAACAAACAACAAAATCTTTACCGGTTGCGGCCTGGTTCACCGTGTATTTTTGTATTTTTTGACTTAATGCTTGATATGGAAGTGCCTAATTAACAATGCATGGTCATGAAGGATCCAAGGATAATTCACAATGTGATGCGCAGGTTCTTACCTCTCGTCTTAGCATTCACAAGCATCTAAATCACATACAACAAGAAATTAAAACTACCTACCTAATCTATCCCTAGGGAGCAGGATTATCATTCATTGGTGAGTAATATATTTTGTACATGCATAATGAAAAGCTACAGATAGCTGATACTTCTTTCAAGACACATGAACAATTGCATATTTTTTGAACAACCAATTAGCCAATTGTTTTATGAACAACATTCATTACTCACAATGGAAAACATCACAAAATATACTGAAAAGCATTCAACAAGAACATAGGTTCAGGAAGTTAAACACTCTCATAGTTAATGAAACACAGCTGAAAACGAAATAGTTCCCCTTCAACATTGTTCATTTAATCACATTGATACATTCCACATTTCACTTTCTCCAGCAGGCAAACGTTGCAGCTTCTGATTGTAAAACGGAATAGTTCCTCTTACAAGCAAATGGTTTACAAGTTTTTTCCAGGGAAAAAGTCCCTGTAACTTCTAACTCTCAAGTATTTAAACAAAACAGTAGATCGTTTCGGTTTCCCCCGAACGTGTGACCTTTCAGTCCTTCAACGCTTCATATTCCACTATGTTATCTGTATGCACTCATGAGCCATTTAGTAACGTGCAGGGCATCCGGTTCATGACTATATCATCATCATCCTTGTCTTCTACTCTGCCCAATCCATGGCAATATCAGCAACCTTGTGGCTCTTCCTGCAGTTAAACAACGTGCATCATTCACTGGGGTCATATCCTAAAATAAAACGTCAATTTAAATCAACTGAAATGGCTAATCCACAAGAAATGGCGAGGCACACCACCTGTTCTGGGAATTTCAACAACGCCAGCCTCCCTACCTCGTCCACCTACAGGTTCAATGAACATCACTAATGAGGGCAGATGGGAAACATTGGCGGCTCAAAAAATAACATTGGAAGGGTAAACCAATCCACCAACGGGAAAACTCTAAATCGGAAGTCGGAATGATAATGACTTTGGAAGCCAATTGTTTCACATAGCCGCAACGGCGGGAAAGGAAAAGAAAACGAACAAGTAACCTGCATCGGTAGCGGAGCACTTTTCACTTCGGGTGGCAAATTGATTTGGGAGCCGCAACGGAGGACGAGAAAAGTTAGGGACACGAGACCTGAGGGAGGGAAGACTCTCAATTGGAGGTCAGATGACATTTTACATCGGCTAGTAAAAGGCTTTCCTAGCCGCAACGCTGGAAGAGACAAGAGCTAGAGACATCCGAAATGCGGGCAGGAAAAGCTCAATCGGAAGTTGGAAGACATTACATCGAAATCCAAATGACTTTCCCAGCCACAACGGCGGAAAATAAAATGCTACAGGTGTGCGACGAAAAGGTCAACACGCATCGGCAGTCGGAGCTCTTCATACTTCGGATGGCTAATCTATTTGGGAGACACAATGGCGGATGGGAAAAGGCTATCAGCCACCAATTTAACATAGTAAGATTCATGATCAATAAAACATTAAGTGCTCAAAAGGATTTAAGAATCAACAAAGGTTAAACCCGCTCTACTTCCGCAACAGCGGCCTTAAAGAACAAAAGATTTGATTTATCCTCGGCTTGCAAAACAGACTCACATCCGCGACCCATCATGAAATTCAAACATGGCACATTTTAAAACAGGCTGACAATCAATCTTCAAAGTCATTCAAAAATAAATCATGCCCAAAAAGGCTCAAGGGTCCAATGATTAAAACAATTCTAAATTATGAGGAGGGGACCCAACTTTAATAAATTTTGGGAGAACAGTTGCAGCCGCAACAATTGGCGATTACCTGGTGAACCTAGATCTTCGGGTGATTATTCTTTGAGTGACAGACTATTTAACAATAAATGCATCTATTAAATTCTTCCAGTTATCTGGATTTCTCAAATGACAGAAGTGTGTACCTTCAATCATTGATAATAGTCCAATTTGGGAGAGTGGAAACCAAGATTTTCAAGTCCAGATAACTCTGTTGAGGCCAGAGGATGAGTTTAATTATTACCTTTGTCTTCAGGCAGCTGATAGCTTGGACACCAGAGGATTGTAGCATATGCTGAATAGAAATATTCGTTTGTTCCTCGTTCCCATGCCATTTTAGCACTTTTTGTGCTTTTGGACTTTTGTCCCTATTCATATGAGTCCTCCTACATGCCTTTCTTACTGAATTTTAATTCAGTATCCTCTATCCCATAGTGTCCTTTTGTGTGAGCGGTGTACTTCATATTTCAGCTCACGGACGGAGAGGATCTTTCAGCAATTTAATACTTATGATTCAGCATCCGCTTTGATGTATGATACTTTCAAAGGAGTTTTTTGACTCTTATTTTCCTTTTGGCATTCATTTCTTGGCATGGGATCATTTATATTTAATATACTATTTACCTTGCTCCTTTCCATGGGCCTTATTCCATCACTGCTTAGAACATTTTAAGTGTGACATGGATGGAGCCTCAACATAGTATTCCATACTCTTCGAATCTAGTTTATTTCACAGGGGTTAAGCAGGAATTCAATGCACACAGAGCTTATTCGAGAAAACTTCTAAACTGGAAGAAGTTCTTTTAGCAACACACAGTCTAAGACCCAAAAATGTTCATCAATCCCAAACATTTTAATGTTCTCCATGCAACCACGGGTTCACCCCCTTTATTAAAACCAAGAAATCTCAAACTAAAGCAAATTGGAAAACATGACTCAAAATACAGCCAAACAGATTATTTATATACAAGGCAAAAGAAATCAAACAAACTCAGGAAAAATACGACTTGAGAACCAAACCATTTACTGGTAAGTTCTCTTCCCATCCTTGCAGATCTTGCAACTTATAAGTAGAAGGGCCAAGCTTTTCCGCTATATGATAAG
>LPNX010961828.1:382660-487284 GCA_001517045.1 Pseudotsuga menziesii | reverse complement strand
TTCTCATCATGGGGGTGATCCCATTTGAGAACCAAATCACCTACCTCCAAGTCTTTTGTTCCAGCCTTATGTTTGTCGAACCATCTCTTTATTACCCCCTACTGTTGCTCAAAGCACTCTCTGGATTTAGATCTAGCCTCTTTTGCTTTCAGGAGATTATATATCCTTATTTGCAAAACTTCGTCATCCGACCCTCGAGACTCTTGAGCTATTATGGAAGAGGGAAGCATGATATTGGGGGGAATAATGGCTTCTTTACCATACACAAGGGTATACGGTGACACTCCTATTGCAGAACTGGGGGTGACTCTATCGGCCCAAAGGGAATTTGGTAGCACTACATGCCAACTCCTCTGGTTTTCTATTACAATCTTCTTTAAAATTCTAATTAGGTTTTTGTTAGAGGATTCAGCCAGGCCATTTCCTTGTGGATAATAATTAGCAGAATAATGAAATTTTATCCCTTTATCATGAGCAAAAGCAGTTAATTTAATTGATGAAAAGTACTTAGCATTATCAAAGACTAACGAAACTGGAACTCCAAACCTGGTCATGATATGATCTTGCAGGAAGCTGATGACTTCGTCTTCATTTATCTTGTGCAGCGGGATAGCTTCGACCCAGCTAGTGAAATAATCAGTCGTGGTCAGAATGTACTTATGCTACAGGGAGGAATTCAGTTCTATTTCTCCAATAATATCTAGCCCCCATTGCTCGAATGGCTCCATGATCATCACAGGATTTAGGGGTGCTGCTGCTTTAGGTTGTCTCCTGCTACACCTTTGGCAAATATCACACTTTCTGACATGTGCGTGTGCATATTTAAAGAGCGTAGGCCAATAGTAACCGGCCCTGAGGATTTTGTGGGCTGTAGTATCTCTTGAATAATGTCCCCCAGCAGGACCGTCATGCAATTCTGACATTACTTTCTTTGCATCTTCCTTTTCTAAGCATCTGAGAAGAACCCCGTCATAATTCTTTCTGAATAATACTCCTTCAACAAGTTGATAGGAGGCTGATTTAAGATGCAGCGCTCTTCTTTGCTTGGAAATCCAATGTTCTGGCAACAACCCTGCAGGCATGTAATGCACAAGGTCTTTGTACCAAGACTCGGGAGCTGTAAACAAAGGACATACCTCCATTACATGTAATTCAGCTTCATCTTCCAAGGCGTGTTCTTCATTTTTTCCATTTTCAGTCATCTGTTTGCACAACCCTTGTCCTTTAACTATAGATGCTAGCTTGAATTCTAGGTCATACTCTTGAAGAGTTGTTACCCAGTTGCCTCTTCTTTCTCCTAACTCCTTCTGTAGAAGAAGAGACCTTACAGCTGGGTAGGGGACGATCACCTTGGTTCTATTTTTTAAAATATAAGGCCTAAATTGCTTTACTGCTTTGAATACAATGTAAGCTTGCTTATCGATGGCTGGGTAGTTTAATTCAGCCCCTTGCAGACCAGTAATCATAAAGGATATTGGGAATTCATCCCCCCCATCTTCCTTTTTGTGTGAGCACAGCTGCTAGTGAATCATCAGATGCAAAGGTATACAAGATAAAATCTTTGTCGAAATTTTGGATTTTCAGGGAGGGTGCGTGTGCAACAATAGTCTTGATTTTGCTGAAATCATTCTTTTCAATCTCGTTCCATTTGAACTGTGCATTTTGCTTCACCATCTGCTGCAATGGCTTGACAATCTGAGTGAAATCAAGCACAAATCTCCGCACTAAATTTATAGTTCCCATAAATGATTGCATCCCTTTTTTATTATGGGGCAAGGGGATTTGTTCAATAGCCTTGATTCTTTCTGGATCTATAGAGATTCCTTTCTTTGAAACTATGTGACCCAGCAACTTTCCTTCCATGATAGCGAACACACACTTTTTAGGATTGAGTGAGATGCCATATTTCTGACAGCGTTCAAAAATTTGCCTTAAGTGAAATGCGTGCTCTCCTCTTTTCTTCGAGAATATTGTAATATCGTCAAGGTATACTACAGCACTTCGACCAATCAATCCACAGAAATCTATATCCATAGCCCTCTGAAACGTTGCTACAGCATTTATAAGCCCAAAGGACATTCTCCTATAGGCAAAGGTTCCCCGTTTGGTCCTGAACGTTGTCTTCAATCTGTCTTCATCAGCTACTAATACTTGATTGTAGCTAGAAAAACTGTCTAATAACGAAAATAGTTCAGAACCTGAAACCATTTGTAGCAGTTGCTCCATGGGTGGAACATCATAGTTATCTTTGTCTGATGCACGGTTTAAGTTCCTGAAATCCACACAGAGTCTAATTTCTCAAGTCTTTTTTCTTACTGGTACCAGATTTGACACCCACTCAGAGTGTCTGACCTTGAAAATTATTCTAGCATCCAATAATTTCTTCACTTCACTCTGAATCAGTGGTTCCAATTTTGGATGCATTTTTCTTAACGGTTGCTGATATGGCTTGATGCCTGCTTTTATGGGGACGACATGCTTGATGATGCTAGTGTCGTATGTTTTCAAATCTTCGTATGTCCATGTGAAAACATATTTATATTGTTTAAACAGACTGACGAACTTGTCTCTTTCTGTTGTTGAACAACATTTGCCGAGATTCACAAATTTAGGATTCGTTTCAGTCCCTAAATTTATCAGCTCGAATTGTAGATATGAGCTGTGGGTCTTCATGTTGGCTGGTCTTCTAAACTTTTCATTTAAATCGAACATTTTTTCTAATGTTCTGACCCCTTTAGGAATGAAATTATCGTACTTCAGTTCAGCCTGATGTTCTTCATCGTCAATGATTGCTCCTTTAAACACCTCGTCATTTGTTAAACATTCTCTAATCTGCTGGTTAGTATTGAACACTCGTAGGTTCATAATCATATCAGGTACAGAGGGCCTAAAAAGTAATTCAATAGAGCATCGATTATTAGTGGGTACCAACCTAGCAGCTGATGTGGCCAACAAGTCAGTCGCTGAATTTTTTAGTCTTGGAATTGAAATAATATTGAATGCATCAAAAGATTTAAGCAGGTCCCATACCTCATTTTGGTAAGCCTTTAAGTGAGGGGAAACACAATGTATTTGATTCTGGATTTGTTTCACGATAATTTTAGAATCCCCAAAAACTTTTAGATTACTTACCTTTAATTCAATCGCTTTCCTCAAACCCTGCACCAGAGCTTCGTACTCAACTGTATTATTAGTACACTCAAACTCTAATCTACATGAAAGAAAATGTTTATTCTTCTGGGGGTCGATCAGGATACAGCTGGCTCCTGAACCTTCTAATGTCTTAGAGCCATCAGAAAACAAATTCCAAAAATCACTAACTACTGAAGGTGAATCTATTCCTACTGCTAAGCTTACTTTATTACGGTCAATCTCATCAGCCTATGAGAATCAAAGGAGATCAGGCTGGGTGTCATATGTGTTGCTGGCTTCTTCTGCCTAGTAATTTCTTGGTTCCAACTCGATAAAATAGTTTCCCAATACAGAATCCACTGGTACATTCTTCTCCTCCAGTTGAGTAACATTGTACTTCATGTGAGGTTCTCTCAGAATCTTAATCTGGTTCGGACTCCCTTTGTATGGCAACCACAGATGCGACACAACCTGAGGTGAAATATCCATTTAATTTGGCTGACCAATCTCTGATCAGGACAAGACCGTAAGCGTCTGGTATATCAACCACCATGATGTTAATAACTTGGCATACTTTGTCACTAGATTCCAGACGGAGTAGGACATCTTCCATCTCACCAATTACCTTCACATCCGTTCTGTCCAATTGGACCACCCTCCATGTGGATGGCTTAGGCTGCCCATTGATCTTTTTACAGACTGATATGGGCATAACATTAACCGATGCCCCTGAGTCTACCAAGCAATTATGTACATTATGATTGAAAATTTCAAATGTGAGGAGGAAAGGTGGATGTTTTCTTTTAGACTTGCCTCCAACGTTGGTTTCTCAAATTTCTTCTTCTTCCTGATGTTGATTGTCAGTGGGCAGCTTCTCATCCGATGCTTCAAGTGCTTTCAATAGTCTTTCTTTTTGCTGCAGCACTTTACACATTTCAAATAGTGGAACATTCGCTTTTACCTTCTTTAAATCCTCCATGATGCCATAATCCATCGGCTGCTCAATGGGATGAGGTTTATCAACATTCATCTTTCCTTCATTTGGCCTAGCCAACGTATTATTCTGTTTCAGATGTTGGTTTGTAATAGTGAATTCTAGAATCTTATCAGCTAAGGATTTATTCTGAAATTTCTTTACATTTCTTTGCATTCTTTTGATCTTTGGTAGAATGAGACTTTTTTCTTTAATTGGCTCTTGGCTCTTGGTTTCCACGTTGGTTTCCATGACGTCCTTGTAGCCTTGATTCTTTTCCTCTTTAGCATCAAATAACGAAAAAGAATCCCACAAAACCATGGTTTCGTCTTCTTGTTCCTTTGTTGACGTAGTATTCTCTTTTTTCTCTTCATCTCCATCTTCTGTTAATCTAGAATCTAGCAGCTGATTCATGACCAACGTCATCGAATTTATCCATTGAGGACAATTCTTTTCAGAGTGTGGCTATTGGTGGAAAGTGCAAAAATTGTCCATTCTGACTTCTGTTAAATTCATAGATGCAGTATTGTGAGGAGGAGGTTGAGACTGATTGTTATCCTCCCTTTTCTTATAGTAGGGCCTATAAAACTTTTGTGTTTCCTTCTCTTTCTCCAAATCTATGATTTTGTTGGAAAGCTTCTGCATCATTTTGGCCATATTTTCCAAATCTGGCGACTTTTCTTCCTTAGGCTTAGTAAATAATAAGGCTTTTCTTCCCGCACCTTTCTCTCCTGACTGTTCTAGATAACCTTCAATGCTCTCTCTTTCAGCTTCCACTACTTCTTCTTCTTCATAGGTTTCCGTCAAGGTGGGATTAGCCCTACCTTTGGTAAACATGGCCAAATCAGGGCCTAAAGCTAAAGTATAATATTCAATCAGAACTTTGTCCGAAGGTTTATCCATTTCAGAAAAATTCTTGAGATAGGCTGCAAACCTTTGTGTGAAACTGTGCACTTTTTCCTTTCTCTCTTTATTCAAGGCGCATAGCCCTTTCATGATGGCTACATGAGTTTTTTGAGTTGCATACTTACTTATGAAAATTATTTCGAAGGTATCCCAATCAGGGATAGACTTAGCAGGCAACCCAAAGTACCATGATGCCGCAGCTCCTTTAAGGGTATGTGGGAACAATTTGTAGACTACATCTTCATACTCCCCGGCCCTTAATCCTTTAATTGCCAAGTAAAAAATTTGTACGTGATCATCTACTAGTATTTTCTCATTTGGGTCGAACTTGGGCAACATATTGTCAAAGGCTTGAGGTAGGTCATGTAATGGAGGTGTCATGTTTAATGGTGATCTGGCTCTCCATGCAGGTGGTGGATTAGCATTTACTCCCACCATGAGTCTAGGTGGAGAGTGAGGAGGTGAGCCAACTGGAGTATGAATAGGAGAACTGTGAGGGGTATCTGGGCCTTCTTGATTCATAGGTAGCACAACTTCATGTAAGGCTATTTCTACCAGTTCTTCCCAGTCTCCAACCAACAATGAGTCTTCTACTGTAGGATAGTCTTTCCTTTTATATTCTCTCCTGGGCAATTCAGGGATGATTGGCAATCCTCCAATCTTCTATACATATGCCCTGGTGTGTCTTCTTAGATCATTAACAACTTTGTTGCCAACAGAATATAGCTATTCTCCTTCTTCTGGAATTAGATTATGAAGCCCACTGCTTTCAGAACTGTTACCGGTGGAATAATCTCGAGAAAACGGGTTTCCTTGGCCAGCCATGCACTGGCAGCCCTCCTTCTAGTGCCAAAAATGTTGAGGCCTGGAAATTCGCAGGAAACAACAGTAAGGGATTCTCCCCAGTTAACGTTCCCAACTAGCCCGTGACTGTTTGGTATAGGGAATCCGTCCGGTTTGTGGTCCCAGCTACAGTAGGTCAAAGTAACAAAAAACAAAAGCTTTACCGGTTGCGGCCCGGTTCACCGTGTATTTTTGTATTGTTTGACTTAATGCATGATATGCAAGTGCCTAATTAACAATGCAGGGTGATGAAGGATGCAAGGAGCATTCACAACGTGATGCGCAGGTTCTTACCTCTCGTCTTAGCATTCACAAGCATCTAAATCACATACAACAAGAAATTAAAACTACCTACCTAATCTATCCCTAGGGAGAAAGATTATAATTCATTGGTGAGTAATATATTTTGTACATGCATAATGAAAAGCTACAGATAGCTGACACTTCTTTCAAGACACATGAACAATTGCATATTTTTTGAACAACCAGTTAGCCAATTGTTTTATGAACAACTTTCATTATTCACAGTGGAAAACATCACAAAATATACTGAAAAGCATTCAACAAGAACATAGGTTCAGGAAGTTAAACACTCTCACAGTTAATGAAACACAGCTGAAAATGAAATAGTTCCCCTTCAACATTGTTCATTTAATCACATTGATACATTCCACATTTTGTTTTCTCCAGCAGGCAAAAGTTGTAGCTTCTGATTGTAAAACGAAATAGTTCCTCTTACAAGAAAATGGTTTACAAGTTTTTTCTAGGGAAAAATTCCCTGTAACTTCTAACTCTCAAGTATTTAAAAAAAACAGTAGATCGTTTTGGTTTCCCCCGAACGTGTGACCTTTCAGTCCTTTAACGCTTCATATTCCGCTATGTTATCTGTATGCACTCATGAGCCATTTAGTAACGTACGGGTCGTCTGGTTCGCGCCTATATCGTCGTCATTCTTGTCTTCTACTCTGCTCGAGCCACAGCAATATCAGCAACCTTGTCGGTCTTCTTGCATTTAAACAACATGCATCATTCACTGGGCTCATATCCTAAAATAAGACATCAATTTAAATCAACTGAAATGGCTAATCCACAAGAAATGGCCAGGCGCACCACCTGTTCTGGGAATTTTAACAACGCCGACCTCCCTACCTCATCCACCTACAGGCTCAACAAACATCACCAATGACAGTAGACGGGAAACATTGGCGGCTCAAAAACTAACGCCGGAAGGGTAAACCAATCTGCTGGTGGGAAAACTTTAAATTGGAAGTCGGAATGATAATGACTTTCGGAAGCCAATTGGTTCACATAGTCACAACGGCGGGAATGGAAAAGAAAACGAACAAGTAACCTGCATCGGTAGTGGAGCTCTTTTCACTTCGGATGGCAAATTGATTTGGTAGCCGCAACGGTGGACGATAAAAGTTAGGGACATGAGACCTGAGGGAGGGAAGACTCTCAATCGGAGGTCGAAATACATTTTACATTGGCTGCTAAAAGGATTTCCTAGCCGCAACGGCAGAAGAGACAAGAGCTAGAGACATCTGAAACGTAGGTGGGAAGACCTCAATCAAAAGTCAGAAGACATTACATCGAAATCCAAATGACTTTCCCAGCCACAACGATGGAAAAGAAAACACTACGGGTGTGCGACGAAAAGGTCAACACGCATCGGCAGTCAGAGCTCTTCATACTTCGGATGGATAATCGATTTGGGAGCCACAACGACGGATGGGAAAAGACTATCAGCCGCCGATTTAACATAGTAAGACACCTGATCAATAAAATATTAAGTGCTCAAAAAGCTTTAAGAATCAGCAAAGGTTAAACCCGCTCTACTTCCACAACAGTGGCCTTAAAGAACAAAAGATTTGATTTATCCTCGGCTTGCAAAACAGACTCACATCCGCGACCCATGACGAAATTCAAACACAACAGTTTTTAAAATAGGCTGACAATCAATCTTCAAAGTCATTCGAAAATAAAGCATGCCAAAATTTCTCAAGGGTCCAACGATTAAAACAATTCTAAATTATGAGGAGGGGACCCAACTTTAAGAAATTTGGGGAGAACAGTTGCAGCCGCAACATCTTCCTTACCCAGAGCAATGTTCAGGATTTTATAAACTTATTTATTAACTGAGGTGGGTTCACTGATGAAGTTATTGATGGCATTGTCTTCAATTTCATCTTTAAAAGTTAAGGCTTCCCTATAGTTAATAATGGTTGAACGCCCTCTTCTTCCTCTAGCTCCATCCATAAAGAAGTCTTAGCTTCTAGGATCATCTGAGCTAGAGTATAGAGAGTGAGGTTCTTAGTCTTGGTGCCATTTGATATGGTCATAGACCCAGATTGACAGCTGATGCAAGCATCAGCTATGGCCAACCAAGGCCTTCCCAGGATCAATGGGTGTCCTCCCAGCTATGACTTAGGTTGTAAAACCAAGAAGTCAGCAGGTTACTCCCAAGAGTCAACTAAGATGATGAGATCATCTAGAATTCCTTCAGGTTTAATGGTAGATCTATCTGCCAGTTCTAAAATAGTGGGGGTTGGCCTAAGATTACTGGTCCCAAGTTTTCTTACAGTTTCAATTGTCATGACATTAATCGCTACTCCTAAATCTACTAGTACATTGGGTATATGTGTATGCCCAATCTGCATAGTGACAGTGGGATTCCTAGGATCATCATATTTTTCCAATAGGGTTTTTCCTATTATTAATGCAAAGAATTTCCATATGACGTGGACAGTGGGAGGGTCTCTGGATTTCCTCCCTAGTTTCTTTTTCCATAGGTCCCGAACAATTCTAGCATAGATAGGTACATCTTGGAGAGCTTGAAGGAGGGGGGGTTTTAAAATAAAGATTCTTTAAATATCCTAAGAGGTTCGACTGGGGTTGTCCCCCTGCCCTTTGTAGCATTAATCTCTCGAGATACGGTGGTTGCCTAATCAGCTGGGTAGGATGTGTATCACTAGATTTATCATTCTGTGTTTCATCCGTCCCATCAGTGGGATGTTCAACATCTTTAATGATGGGGGTCGTATCGGATAGATGCTGTGGATTCATCCCTTCTTCATGTACAGAGGGTGGAACATCTTCTATGATTATAGGCTCTACTATTTTCCCTGACCGTAAGCGAATATCGTTGCAAGGCATGGGAGAAAGGGAGTAGGCAGGCATGTTGATAGTCTCAAATTGATGGACTATTTTATTGTTTGGGTTAGGATTAGGTTGAGTAGGTAGCTGAGGTCGTATCCATATATTAGGGGCAGAATTGTTTTGCAACTGTAGTTACAACTGCTAATGAGGGTATTGACGATATTGAGGATATTGAGGATATTGAGGAGGGTTCGGTTGCTGTTGATGTGGAGGTTATTGAGGAAACTGGTTCCTTGGATGGAAATTCCTCCATTTAGGAGACCAAGAAGTTGGTTGGTGTGGTGGCTGTGTCCAAGGATTCCATGAGTTATAATTTTGAATTGAAGGTTGTGAAGGGTTCCACTGAGAATAAGATGAAGGGAATTGTGCATTCACATTTTGCATGTTATTCCAATTACTCATATTATTCAAAAATGGAAACAAGTCCGAGGTCATACCTTGGTTTTGAGGCTGTCAAGGTTTCTTTTGTGCAATGAAGTAGGCCGGTTCCACCTCTAGAGTTGATGCCTACAGAACAACCTTCACATGGGGGAGTGAGGGGCATCCTTTTGTGTCGTGGTTCAGCTCGCACAGCTGACACACTTCTACCTTGTCAAGAGGGAATTCCTTTAGATGGTGGTTCTTTCTACATCGAGGGAAGAACACGTAATGTGAGATCCTCTACTGCCTGTTTTTGCTTTTCCCTTAGGACATCGATTTTCGAGGAGATAGAGATCATCATTTCTGTTTTGAAATTTTCAAGCAGGTTTCCTATCTCTACACGGGTGGCTCCTCCATTAGATGACTTCTATGTTTTGTCAAAGACATCGCGTTATAGCTTATCCTGTTTGTCCTTCCTATTATCCCTGGAAGATCCCATGGAGCATCTTTTGCATAATTCCACATTATTTTCAAAAGAATCCTTGGAGATATCCCCATTTCCTAACAGGTTTAACATATCTAGGCAATCATCCCTAATCTATTAAATTTTCATATGCTAGGCTAGAACATTAGTATTTCATTTCATTTTTCATAAGAAATGAAACAGGATCACTGAAAGAAACAGTATCACAAGAACAACATAGATTTATCTTGGGAAAACCCTAAAGGGAAAAACCCAACAAAAGCTTCCTCAATATAGATGCCCTGAAAAGGTAAAAGATAAATCCAACAAGGACATCAAAGCCTGATTCTCCTCCTTCTCCTGCTACTCTTCTCTTCTCCACTAATGTGCTACACAAGTGAGAGTGTGTGCTTCAAATGAGGAGCACTACACCTCTATTTATGTTCATCTATTCACTTCAATTAACTCATCCGACATGTAGGCTCGAGTTAATCATGTAGGCTCTAGTTACACATGTAGGCTCAAGTAACCACACTGGGGTGCTAATGATCCACCTTTACAATTAGAGGCGACAACCTCATGACTATTATTAGTTCTTTTGAGTAGAATCATCAGGGTACAATATAATACAAGTGGTTCTCTCGGTAGGACCATCGAGGATAACAAAAAGATACATATAGAATATTCTTCGAAGTTACAATATTTCAACACTCCCCCTTAACGAGAAGGGTATTCTACAACAAAATCAACAGAAACAATAGTTGGAGAGAGATAGAGGACATCATCAGCATCATCAGGGTAACACATCTATAAATCATTGGAAGCTTTTCAACATCATATAGTCTTCATCTTCAATTTTCAACGATAGCAACTCTTTGATCAGCATCAGCATCTTTTGACCTTTCGATCAGCAACATCTTCAACACTTTGACCTTGCGATCAACAACATCTTTAGAAACATCTTCAGTACTTTGACCTTTCGATCAGAAACATCTTCAACACTTATACCTTTTAATCAGTAGCAACATCGTCAGCACTTTGACCTTTCGATCAGCAACATCTTTAGCGTTTTGACCTTTCGATTAGCAACAATATCTTCAGAATTTTGATCAGCAACATCTTCAGCACTTTGATCTTTCAATCAGCAACATCTTCCACACTTTGATCTTTCGATCAGCAACAACATCTTCAAAATTTTGATCCGCAACATCTTTAGTGCTTTGATATTTCTATCAGCAACATCATCATATCCTAATCAATAACATCGTGATCAGCACCATCATCATACTTCAATTCTCGAACAACATCATTATCATCATATTCTGATCTTTTGATCAGTACGTCCTCATCATCACATACTGATCATTTAATTAGTATGTCATCATCATCATACTATGATCTTTTGATCAATACATCATCATTGTCATACTCTGATCAGTACATCATCATCATCATACTCTAATGATTCGATCAGTACATCATCATCATGCTCTAATCTTTTGATCAGTACATCATCATCATCATGCTCTAATCATTCGACCAATACATTGTAATCATCATCATACTCTGATCTTTCAATTAGTACATCATCATCATCATACATTGATCTTTCGATCAGTACGTTATCATCATCATAAAAACATCATCATCATGAAAACATCATTATCATCAAAAAATCAACATCATCAAAACATCAACATGATCCTTCCTTTCAAAATTACGGGATTTTGGTCTTTACAGAGTTACCAATGATCCTTCCTTTTGGAATTAAGGGATTTAGGTCTTTACGGAGTTACTAATGATCCTTCCTTTTGGAATTACGAGAACAACACATTTGTGGAACTCAGAAAATCCTTCCTATTGGAATTACGGGATCAACACATCTGTGGAACTCAGACAATCCTTCCTATTGGAATTACAGGATCAAGTCAATGATCCTTCCTTTCAGAATTACGGGATCAACACATCTGTGGAACTCAGACAATCCTTCCTATTGGAATTACAGGATCAAGTCAATGATCCTTCCTTTCAGAATTACAGGATTTAGGTCTTTATGGAGTTACTAACAATCCTTCCTTTCAGAATTACGGGATCAACACATATGTGGAACTCAGAAAATCCTTCCTCTAGGAATTACGGGATCAACACACGTTCTCAAGTATCGAAGTCACTGGATCCATTCTAAATCGAAGTTCAAGGATGATACAATCCTACCACATTCACAGGGACTGAAATCTCTAGATACATTTTGAACCGAGGTTCAAGGATGATGCAATCCCACCACTTTCACAGAGGTGGAGACCTTCAGATACATTTTGAACCTAGATTCAGGGATGATGCAATCCTACCACATTCACGGGGGTCGAGACCTCTGGATACATTTTGAACCGAAGTTCATGGATGATGCAATCCCACCACTTTCACGGGGGCCGAGACCTCTAGATACATTTTGAACCGAGGTTCAGGGATGATGCAATACACCACTTTCACGGGGGCCGAGACCTCTGGATACATTTTGAACCAAAGTTTATGGATGATACAATCCCACCACATTCACGAAGACCAAAGTCACCGGATCTATTTTGGACATATGTCCTAGGATGATACAATCCCTCTTCATTCTCGAGGACCACGGTCACCGAATCAATTTTTGACAGATGTCATGGGCTGATACAATCCCTCTTCATTCTCGAGGATCGAGGCCACCAGATCACTTTAGGGAAGATGCCCAAGGATGATACAATCCCACTGCAACATCACTACTCCCCCTTTTGAGGAAGGTTCTTCTGAACCACACCAAGCTTGTCTCTAAAGTGTTCAAACTTTACTCAAGAAAGAGGCTTCATTAGCACATCAACAACCTGTTCTTCAGTACTCACATATTGGAGTTTTATGGCTCCCTTCTGCATCATATCTTGAATGTAGAAATACATGATTTCTATGTGTTTCAATCTATCATGGAATACTAGGTTCTCTGTCATCTTTATACAACTTTGATTGTCACATAGAATCACGGTAGTATCTGACTCTAGATTGAATAATCCTGACATCAGCTTCCGAAGCCATATGGCTTCACAACTAGTAGAACAGGCTCTTATATATTCTGCTTCAGCTGTGCTTAGAGCAACACTAGACTGCTTTCTGCTAAACCATGAAATCATAGCAGATCCTAGACTATAACATCCACTTGAAGTGCTTTTTATATCTGAGATACTTCCATCCCAATCTGCATCTGTATAGCCATACAATCTGTACTCATGGGTATTATCATAGAATAGACCAAAGTCTAAAGTCCCTTTTAGGTACCTCATCACATGTTTTGCAGCTACCAGGTGAACCTGTCTTGGTTGAACAAGATATTGACTCAAGGTTTTCACCAAAAAACAAATTTTGGTTTGGTATTTGTTAAGTACATCAATGACCCAATGATTTTTCTATATTGAGTCATGTCCACTAACTCTGATGAGTAATCAGCCAACAGCTTCAGGTTTGAGTCCATGGGAGTGGTCATGGCTTTGCATTCTAACATATTGAATCTTTTCAATACCTCTACTGCATACTTTCCTTGGTTGAGAAAGATTCCTTCTGAACTTTGCCACACTTCCAGACCTAGGAAGTAATGCATTAACCCAAGGTCCTTCCTCTCAAATTCTTCTGCCAGTTTCTTCTTGCTTTCCACAATCTGTTTCTTATTGCCTGTCAATAATAGGTCATCCACATATCGTAATAGAATGACAGGTTCATCTTATACAATCTTGAGATAAAGGTTAGGATTAGCTTTACTCTTGGTAAATCCCGTGCTTGTCAAGAAACCATCTATCCTTTCATACCAAGCTCGAGGTGCTTGTTTAAGGCCATATAAGGCTTTCTTCAACTTGCATATGTGAGTATGTCTATCTTTAACTCCAAATCCTTGAGGTTGTTCTATATATACTTCTTTGATCACACCATTCAGAAAAGCTATTTTCACATCCATCTGGTGAAGGTCACACTTCATCATGGATGCAAGTGCCATGATCATTCTAATCGAAGTATACCATGTTACTGGGGCAAATGTCTCTTCATAATCGATTCCCTCTTTTTGAGAGAAACCTATGGCCACAAATCTTGCTTTATACTTCTCGATACTTCCGTTAGCTGCATGCTTTATTTTGTATATCCATTTGGAGGATACTATACTCTTTCCTTCTGGTTTGGGAACTACATCCCATACATCATTCTTCATTATTGATTGATATTGTTCAGTCATTGCCTCTTCCCATTCTTTCTTCTATACTCCTTCTTCGTATTTTGTTGGTTCTTGATCTACAAGATCACACATCAAAGCTACATAGTTGGAAAATATATTAGGTTTCTTTCTTTCCCTTGTGGAGCCATCAGGTGCTCCATATCTTTCTGCCTCTCGTATAATTTCTCTTGTCCAAGCAGGCTTTCTTTTTCTTGAAATCTCCATCATAGGAGGTTCTTGAGGTTCTACCATGTCATGTTCTTCAGGAGCTTCATCTTCAGGGAGACATGTAGTTTCTTTGTTTTTTGGAGGTGTCTCTTCTTCCTATACTTCTTCATGTTGGCACTTCCTGGATCTCTTGAGGGATCCTCTTCATCGAATGTAACATCTCGACTAATTTCCATGTGATGGAATCTAGGAATGCAAATTCTAAATGCTTTGGACACTTCACAATATCCAAAAAATATCCCTTTCTTTCTGGAAGGATCTAACTTGGTTCTCTTCTCTTTTGGTACATGAACATATACTGGACAACCAAATATTTTGAGGTGGCTCACTTCAGGCTTATTTTCTTGAGAATATATCTTCTGGAGTTTTGAACCCAAGAGCACTGTGAGATATTCTATTATGTACATACACAGCTATTTTTGCTGCTTCTTCCAATAGATGCATTGGAAGATCTTAATCATATATCATAGTCTTCACTTCCTCCATGATGGTTATGTTCTTTCTTTCCACAACCACATTCTATTGAGGATTGTAGGGAGTAGTTAGTTCCCTCTTTATTTCGGCAGCCTTGCAAAAAGATTCAATTTATTTTGAGGTATACTCTCCACCATTTTCTGATCAGAGTGTCTTTATTTTCTTCTCTGCAAGATTCTCTATCAAAGCTTTGAACTCCATGAATTTCTCAAACAATTCACTCTTTTCTTTCAAGAATTATATCCAAGTATTTCTTGAAAAAGCATCAATAAACGTGATATAATATTCAAATCCACTTAAGGATATGGTAGACATTGGACCACATACATCTGAATGAATCAATTCCAATGTACCTTTAGTTTTTGTTTCGCTCTTTGGAAATGGATTCTTGATGTTCTTTCCCTTCACACATCCTTTGCAAATGCCTTCATGCTTGATCTTCATATCTGGTAATCTCGTCACTACCTTGTTCACATGAAGTAAATATTTGTAGTTAATGTGGGCAAGAATCCTATGCCACAGTTCACTAGGATTAGTAAACTCATGCACAAAGGTTGTTTCTGAATTCCCCTTGAGTTTATACAAGCCTCCTTCTTCTTCACCAATGATGATTGCATCTTCAATTTTCTTTCCTTTGGGCCACATGAGTACTTGGCCATCTATGAAAGCAACTCTAAATCCTTTCTTATCTAAGGCTGAGATAGAAAGTAAATTCTTCTTTAGACCAGGTACATATAAAACATCTTTCATATTTAGAGGATTACCTGAATCGAGTTTGTAGCTTGCTTCACCAACTCCTTTGATCGGATATTGATAGTCATCTCCTAGGGATACTTTCTAAGGAGAGATCCATTCTTTGAGTTTGGACAAAGTTTTCTTTTGTCCTATCATGTGCTTTGAAGCACCATTATCAATTATCCAAGTTTCTTCTCCTGGTGTTACAAATCCAGAGAGTGCAGAGAATAGTACATACTCTTCTACATCCTATTCTTTTGCTTGATTTCTTTGAGGTCTTTCTTCTTCATCTTCTTCTTCTTCTTCTTCTTCATCCTCATCTTCGGCTAGATGAGCATGATATATTTTGTTGTTGTTGATCCTCTTCTTATATTCTTGCTTCTTCATAGGACAATTCCTAGCAATGTGTCCTATCTTGTCATAATGGAAACATTGAAAACCAGAGTAGTCCTTACTTGCTAGACCGTCTCTAGATCTTTGGAATCTTCTGGGAGGTTGATTCTTCTTGTGGTTTCCCTTATTGAAGATGGGTTGATACCTTCTTCTTTTCTTGGTATGAGTGGCTAGAGCTTGATCATCCTCTTTGAGTAGAGCTTCCCTGTTTGCCACTCCAGTCTCTTCTTGAATGCATTCTTCCCATACCACATCAAGCTCCATGCTTTCTTTCCTAGAACACATCATTTGAATGAATGATTCCCATGATATAGCGAGACCATTAAGAGCAGTCATGAATATTTCATCTTCATCAAGTTTGTCTCCAATAGATTCTAGTTGTTCTTTGATCTGAGAAGCCCTTGAGAAGTAATCTTCAATGGATTCTCCATGGCTCATCTTGATACGCTTTGGTTGAGGTCTTAGATTCATCTTTCTGTTAATGTTTCTTCCTTAAAACATTTAGGAGAAGGAATCAAACATTTCCTTTAGATTCTTCTTAGATGAAACTTGAGGGATCAAGTGATCCTTGATGGAATCAACAATAATCCTTTGTGCCCTAATAATGTCTTTCCCGTGCTTCTCCTTCGCTTCAGCGTCTTTTGGTTCTAGAACTTCTTCTTTGACACATGTGTCAAGATCATTCTCTTGAAGAATGAGACCATTCTTGTATTTCCATGCTCAAAAATTCTCTATGCCTTCTAGCTTGTCCTCAAGCTTAATGCTTGGGGTCATTTTGACAGAAAATCACAAAAAAATGAAATTTTGTGGAATGAGAAATTGACCTTACCAGGAGACGTGCTTGAGAGAGGTGAGTTGATTGGTGTATTTTGATTCTGGAGAATTCATCTCTTCACCTTCCAAATCAGACTTGCAAGATTCAGCTTCTGCAGCTTTCTGGTTCAATAGTTTTCTAGTGTAGCTGTCAAACTAGGGTTTTAATTTTCTGGAGACTCACACATCCAAAAACCTTGATTCCAGGCTCAAAATATGTGCTCTAGGAGGGTGCAAATTTCCATCCAAATAGTTTTCCAAAACTTGAAAATTTTCCTAAAACCCTAATTTCTTGTGGTGAGAGAGAGAAGGCTATTTCTCCTTGTGAAGACTGTCCTGTTCAGGTTAGCTATGATACCATGTTAAATTTTCATATGCTAATCTATAACATCAGTATTTCATTTCATTTTTCGTAACAAAAGCATATAAATAGGATCACTGAAAGAAACAGTATCACAAGAACAACACAGATTTATCCTGGGAAAACCCTAAAGGGAAAAACCCAGCAAAATATTCCTCAATATAGATTCCCCAAAAAGTTAAAAGATAAATCCAACAAGGAGATCAAAGCCTGATCCTCCTCCTTCTCCCACTACTCTTCTCTTCTCCACTAATGCGCTACACAAGTGAGAGTGTGTGCTTCAAATGAGGAGTGCTACACCTCTATTTATATTCATCCGTTCACTTCAATTAACTCATCCGACATGTGGGCTTGAGTTAATCATGTAGGCTCGAGTTACACATGTAGGCTCAATTCACCACACTAGGGTGCTAATGAACCACCTTTACAATTAGAGGGGACAACCTCATGACTCTTATTAGTTCTTCCGATTAGAAGCATCGAGGTACAAGATAATACAAGTGGTTCTCCCAGTAGGACCATTGGGGACCACAAAAAAGATACATATAGAATATTCTCTGAAGTTACAATATTTCAACATAATCCCATGAAGCAGGATTATCTTGAGCACATCTAACCCCATGTTCATCTGTCCAGCTCTTTGCACATTGTATAAGAGCCTCTCTACAAAATCTTCCATACTTTTGTCTTCCTTCTGCACCATTTTGAACAATTCTTATCTTTTGTTCTTGGTGTTGCAATATTCCTGATATTTCTCCAGGAACACCTATTTCATCCTATCCCAATTAGTGACAGTTCCACCTCTTGGCTCATGAACTAGTGTAATGCATTGTCCTTCAGAGTGGGAGGGAAGAGCTTCATCTTTTGTGCATCAGTGACGTAGTCGTAGTTGTGACAGAGGATATCAAACTCGAAAATAAATTCATCTGGATCCTCTACCGCTATTCCATGGAAGCGAGGAAACACTGATGGTGATATATTTTTCATAGGGGTTGTTCCTTCTGGCTTCTGAATCGGAAATTGAAGTGTAGCCATCATTCCTTCATGTAGGGAATGATCTTCATGAAGATGTTTTTCCCCCATTGCCTCTTCCTTGTCAAATTCATGTCTATTACTCATTCCTTCTTTTATTTTCTCTTCTTCGTTCCTCTCTTCATTATTTTCTTCATTCCTCTCCTCGTTCTTTTTTTCGTTTTTCTCTTCATTCCTCTCTTCGTTCTTCCACTGATCAACAATATTCTAGTGGAACTGTGTCCACTCTTCTTCAGTTACAACCTTCCCGTAAATGTGGTAGATTGGGATTCTACTAGCAAATCCAGTTGTACCAACTTGGTCCTCTTCTGCAGGGATATTTGAGGATGTCACGAGTGCTCGTATGTTCTCCACTGTGGACCCTGACACTGGAACCCTAGGATCGGTAGAGCTTCTTCTGATAGGTGTTTCCTGATGGAAAGCCCTAGTGGATGAATCAGTTTTGTCAACAAGATCGTCAATGAATGTCCTTTTGCCCAATTATGGACCTCGACCACGACCTCAACCACTTGCATTGTTAGTATTTTGTGGAGTTTTTGGAGTTGAAAGATGATCATGCTTTACCCTTCTTGTATTCATGCAACCCAAATCATTACAATGAAAAATAAAAGAGACTGAATAGGAACAATTACAAGATGCAACTAATGAGGGTGTTTAACGTTTATCCTTCCCTGGCAACGGTGCCAAAATGTTGGGCACCCAATATGCAAGTGAATTACAACTAACCTACAGAGTGTACAATATTTATTGTCAACCCAGGGAAGTCTTGTATTTCAAGGATAACATGCACAATATATGCTTAAACACCAAATCACTGTAATTGAACAATCCTATCCTTTGTTCGGCTATGCTCATCCCAAGAATCTACTTAATATAGTTACCTTCTAAGGAATGCAATCACAATTACCCTCTTTTGTTCTTGATCTAAGAATGGAAAGATGAAAGACACATCTAGATTACAATTGCAGAAAAAGAGAAATTCTATTTCAAACCACTTAATGATTAACCCAACTATCTTAATCCGATTATTCTAGAAATCCAAAGACATAAATTGAACATTAGTCTAGAGATTCAAAATATAGAAATTGAGTTCAGTTGTTCTATGAATTTGAAGTACAGGAATGAAATTCTCCAATCATAAAAACAAGAGACAAGCTGCAAGGGTTCATGGAAACAACAACTAAGATATCGAAGGATGAACAGAGCTATTACAGTTACCACACAATTTGCATGAGGAAAAATTACCTACTTAGTCGACTGTCACACCATGCCACTACAGGTATCCAAGAGATGCAATCACAACACATTGTAAATCCACAACTTGTTACAGCTTCCTACAAAGAAATAAAATTAACATAACATCACACAACAAAATAATTGAAATGCCTAATTTAACTCAGCGATCCCTGTGGAAGGCGAGCCCAACCTTCACACAAAGATGATGGATGAACATGCAAAAACCTTTGGATCTGAAGTAACTCCTTGTATTAAAACACAAATTGATTACACAATTTGTCCTCACAGCTAGTACAATGAATTGATTATGTGTTCAACAACGCCTGGTTCAGAAAAGTTCTCCATATTTATACAATGTAAGTCACAACATCCTATCCCTATTATAGGGAAGCCATGAAGATTTCTGATCTTTAGGCGCCCTAAATGACAACAATTGTTACAACGTGGTAGGATGAAAAATAGGAAATATAGGGAAACTGTTAATTGCCCCAAGAGTGACGATATCTTCAGATCATGGCTATACACGAGCCGCAGCACACTGTTGACCTCCAAGTCTGACGCATTATGTTACAGCTATCTTTGTAGAGGTTTTCCTAGAATAACATACTGAAACCACATTCCTTGGGTAATGGTAGGATGGATGGTGATCAGCTGGAGTGATGAATGCCCATCCTTTTGGTAGCATGTTCAACCCGATCTTCCTACAGTCCATATATCTTAAAATACATTTATAAACCATCATATGTTAGCACATTGAGAGATATGAAGCCTTAATTATCGCAATAATAAGTATTAATAAAATAAAACAATGATCAATCATACCTTGGTGGTTTGAAGAGAAGAGTGGGGGTAAAACATTTATTTGGCATGCTTAATGTGGTAGGATAGGACAAAAAGAGGTAATTAAGGGTGTCCAAAAGGGGCCATTTCTAGGCCCAACAATCATTGTAGGAACCAATCCTACAATCACCTTAGAATGGATTTCCACTCACATCTAATCATGTAGGAACCAATCCTACAGTCACATCAGAATGGCCCTCTATCCCAGACTAAGCTTTCCTAGTAACTAATAAGGTGCCTCCATTCCAAGAATGGCATTCAGTGTTTATATCTGATCATGTAGGAACCAATCCTATAGTCACATCAGAATGGCTTAGCACTCACATCTGACATGGAAGGAACCAATCCTCTCACCATGATAGAATGGTTTAGCCCTTACATTTGACCATGGAAGGAACCAATCCTCTCACCATGTCGGAATGGCTCATGGACTCATCACTTCCCTTTGGAGGGAACCTCAATCTGGAGAACACCAAGCTTCTCCTTGACGTACTCAAACTTCACTCTAGCTAGTGGCTTTGTTAACACATCAGCTATCTGTTCATCCGTCACAACATACTGGACCTTCACTGCTCCCCTCTAGACCATATCCCTGAAATTGTGATACTTGATCTCGATATGCTTCGACTTGTCATGGAACACTAGGTTCTCCGACAACTTCACACAACTCTGGTTGTCACAATGTATACAAGTAGCATCCAACTAGAGATTAAATAAATCAGATAGTATCTTCCTTAGCCATACTACCTCACAACTAGATGAAAAAGCTACGACATACTATACTTTAGCTATACTCAGTGCCACACAAGATTCCTTCTTGCTAAACCAAGAGATCACACCTCATCCCATACTAAAGCAACACCCTGAAGTGCTCTTCCTATCGATGGAACTGCCTGCCCAATCTGAATCAACATAACCCTCTAGGTTAATATTCTGATTCGCCTCATACTTGAGGCCATAATCAATTGTACCCCTCAGGTACCTCAGAATATGCTTTGCAGCAATCAATTGAACATGTCTCTGATTTGTTAGGAATTGGCTCAAGGTGTTCACAGCAAAGAAAATATCTCGTCTCGTGTTCGTCAGGTACATCTGACAATACATCGTAGCATCAACTACTTCTGATGAAGCATCACTCAATAGCTTCAGGTTTGATGCCATAGCTGTCGTCATGGCCTTGCAATCCATCATCCCAAACCTCTTCAGGATCTCTATTGCATACTTCCCTCATCCGAGGGAGATTCCATCCACATTCTACCACACCTCCATGCCTAGAAAATAGTGCATCATACCCAAGTCCTTTATTTTCGACTCGACAGCAAGCTTCCTCTTCGTATCAAAAATCAACCCATACATACCTGTTACAAACAGATCATCTACATATAGTAGGAACATCACTAGGTTTCCATCTTCAACCTTGTATTAAAGGTTGGAATCTGCTTTACTTTTGGTGAATCCCAAACTGGATAGAAAGCCATCAATTTTGTCGTACTATGTCCTAGGTTCCTGTTTCAAACCATACAGGGATTTCTTCAATATACAGACATGATACTCCCTATCATGTGTCTCAAAACCGAGTGGCTTATCTACATACACTTCCTCTTCCACTACACCATTCAAGAAAGCAATCTTGACATCCATTTGGTGTATCTTCCATTTCATTACTGTAGCCATAACAAGTACTGATCTTGTTGAAATGTATCTAGCTACAGGTGCAAAGGTTTCTTCATAATCTATTCCTTCTTTCTATGAGAAGCCACGAGCCATGAATATTGCTTTATATTTCTCTATGCTGGCCATCTGCAGCATGCTTGATCTTGTAGATCCATTTGGAAGTTACAACAGACTTCCCTTCTGCTCTTGGGACAACATCCCAAACATCATTATTCATGATCGATTGATACTCTTCGATCATAACATCCTTCCATTCTTTCCTTTCTTCCACTTCTTCATAGTTGGAAGGTTCTTTATTGATAAGTTACATAATAAATCTACATACACGGAGCAAGACCTGGTCCTCTTTCTTTCCTTATGATTCTCTTCTGGAGCCCCATATCTTTCCGCACCTTGGATAGATTCTCGTACCCAAGTAGGTTTCCTCTTGTGAGGATTCTTCTCCTAAGGTGGATATATAGGTTCTTGAGGTTCTTCAAATTGTCAATCTTCTTCTTGATTTTCTTCGTTCATGGTTGTGTCATGAATTCTGGGTGCTTCTGATTCTTCAGGATATTCAGCAGGTCTCTTTTTGGATTTTTTGTAAGCTGAGCATTTGTTGAATGCTACGTCCCTGCTGATGTCGATATTCTTGAATCCTGGGAAGTATATTCTATAATCCTTCAAGCTTTCAGAGTATCCCACAAATATACCCTTATTTCCTGCAGGATCTAACTGTGTCCTCTTTTCATTCGTAATGTGTATGTACACTAGACAGTTGAATATTCTGAGATGGCTTACTTCTGGTTTCTTGCCAGAAAGGACTTCTTCAAGTGTCTTGTTCTCAAGTTCTCTGTGTGTAGTACGGTTCTGTACATATATAGTTGTTATGGTAGCTTCTGCCCATAGATGCATGGGAAGATCTTGATCATGAAGCATTGTTCTTGCATCTTCCATGATAGTTATATTCTTCCTTTCTGCAACCCCATTCTGTTGTGTATTATATGCAGTGGATAACTCCCTCTTAATCCCTGAATATTTGCATAACTCTTTGAATTCATTTGATGTGAATTCTCCTCCATTATCTGATCGAAAGGTCTTGATTTTCTTTTCTATGTGGTTCTCGATCAAGGCTTTGAATTCCTTGAACTTGATAAAAACTCATCTTTGTTCTTCATAAAGTATATCCATGTCTTCCTAGAAAAATCATCAATAAAAGAAACATAGTATACATACCCGCTTAAAGAATTGGATGACATTGGACCACATACATCGTAGTGAATGATTTCCAAGATTCCTTTTGCTTTTCTTTTGCTACTTGGAAGTGTTTTCTTTGTCTTCTTTCCTTTCGCACATCCTTGCATACTCCTTCATGTTTTGCTTGAATTTCTGGAAGACCTTTGACATATTTGATTGCAAGTGGTAGTGCTCTGTAGTGCACATGTGCAAGATTTTTATGCCAAAGTTCATTTAGCTTTACTATGTCATGGACCAAAGCTTGTTCTGGATGGCCCTTCAATTTGTATAATCATCCCTCTTGGTCTCCAATTACTATTCCATCGTCGAAACTATTTCCTCTTGGCCACATGAGTACTTGATGATATACAAATGCAACCCTCATGCCTTTTGCATCCAGTGCCGATATGGAGAGAATATTCTTCTTTAGTCCACATACAAACAAGACATCCTTCATTTTCATAGACTTTCCAGAGTCTAGCTTGTAGGAGGATTCACCACTACCTTTTTTGGGATATTGGTAATCATCCCCAAGTTTCACCTTGTGGGATGAATTATGTTCGTATAGTTTCTCAAAACATTCCTTGAATCCTGTCATGTGTTTGGAAGCCCCATTGTCAATAAGCCAATCTTTGATTCCATGAGTGACTGCTCTAATGGGAGCAGAGATCAGAACATATTCTTCATCACTTGAAGAGTCTTCACTTTCTTGTTTTACTTTCTTCCTATTAGGATCATCATCCTAAGCAATGTGAGCATGATGTCTTCTTTTGGAGTTATTCTTCTTCTTAGATCCACTCTTATTCATGGGAAAATTTCTAGCAAAGTGTCCTCTTTCATCACATGTATAACATCTGAGTTTGGATGGATCCCTTTTTACAAAATTATCTTTCTGATGAGAATGCTTACCTTGGTGATGATGATTTTCCATTCTACCTTTCTTGGAGTGTACTATGAGAGCTTGATATTCACTTCCCATCTTTTCTTCTCGAGATGTTATTTGAGATTCTTCTTGTGAACATTCTTCCCACAATCTACTGAAATTGATTAGCTTCTTCCTTGCACAGATTCCTTGGATGAAACAATCCAATGACCTAGGGATACCATTCAAGGTTGTCATCACAATTTCCGCATTCTCCACTTCTTCATCTACTGCTTCAAGTTGTTCTTTGATATGGGAGACCCTTGTGAAGTATGATTGGATGGTCTCCTCATTTGGGATCTTTAAATTCTTCAATCGGTTCCTTAGAGTCATCTTCTGATTTATGTTCTTCCCTTCAAACAGTTTGGATAGGGCATCAAACATAAATTTAGGTGTCTTGAGGGAGGACACTTGTGGTATGAGGTGATCCTTGATTGAATCAACAATAATCCTCTTTGCCATAACCAACTTCTTCTTATGTAAGGCATTAGCCTCATATTCCTCTAGAACTAGAACCTCCTCATTGATGTAGGAGTTGAACTAATTTTCTTCGAAGACCAGGGTGATCCTATACTTCTAGACTCGGAAATTATCAGCTCCCTAAAGCTTTTCATCAATCTTCATATGATGAGACATCTTAACTGAGAATTTCAAATGGAAATACAAAAGATTTAGATCTTACCAGTTCAAGATGTCAGATCTGGATTTGGAGTTGAATTTCTGTAGTGCTGGTTCAGGAGCAGATTAGGGTTTGACTTTCCTATAGTTCTATCCAACAAAATTCTTTGATCTTGATCTCTAAACTTCCATTTTGAGGAGGAGATCAATCCAGGCCCGGGCTCACTCAAAAATTTCACTTCTATGGAAAGCCCTAATTCCCGAGAGTAGTGTCAGGTCCAAAACTGAAAAAGCTCAGAATCAAATTTTGTTTCAACAAAAAGATGCACCCTAGGGAGAACAGTCAGCCAAACCTTATTTTTCTGAAAATCTATGGAGGGAAATCCAAAAATTAGGAATCCCTAGTTCCCGCAGCTACATAATGTATTCTTCTCAGGATAGCTTTGATACCATGTTAAATTTTTAACATTAAGCTAGCATTATATTAGGATCTTTAACTAAGAGAATAACAAGCACAACAATCAAACACAAGAGACAATGAACACAATGCTTTTCCTTTGGGAAACCATAAATGGAGAAATCCCCACAAATTCCTCAGAGATAGAATCAGTACCAAAAGTAAAACCCCAAAATAGTAAGATGATCTCCTTACAATAGTAGCCTCTTGATTTCCAGGCCCAACAACTTCTTCTCCATCAGCTATGCGCTACAACTGAGTGTGAGTGAGTGTGTGATAAATAGAGAGACTCACTCTCTATTTATACTAATTCTTGACTTGACAATGACTCACTAGGGACGACTTCACTAGGTGAGTCTAAAAACCCTAGGGCCCCAGAACTGCGGTGACTTTAACCCTTGAACAATAGGAGGGTTACCCACATTGAATTGACATGACTTGTTTACATTATAGAAACTCTCGATCGGAACATCGGGGCATGACATGACTCAATTACATTACAAACACTTCCCAGAATAAACATCAAGTTATAATACATAAGAAATACAAGTGAATACATTCCAAAGTTACAATTACATCAACAAAGATTTATCAAATACGAAAATTGTCAGTCTAGATGTTGCTTTGAATTTAACTCTGTAGTTTTCTTTTAAATATTTTTAGGGCCTGGAAAGCCATTCAGTACTCATGATTAATACACTACCTATTATTTGTAATGTTAAGGTCGAGAGGCCATTTCTCTGGTTTTTTTTAATGTAGAGCAATCATTAGAGGAAATTTGGGGTCTAAAATTGTCCTTATAAGAAAACATGCCAACAATAAATTTTGTGAGCTGGAATTCAAGAAACAATAGAATTTCAATAAAATGAGTCAACCATAATGTTTGAATTGACATATTTGTCATAAAAGAAAACTACTTTTTTTGTTCGTATTTTTGACATATCTCCCTGTGTTTTTACTCAAATTTCAAGAAGGAGAGCTCGTTGGATGTGTAATTTAATTCTGCATCTAACGAGTACCCACACTGCATACTTTTGATGGATCCTGCTACCCCAAAAACAAGAAATACTTGAAAAAACATGATGATGAGATCATCATGATGTTTTTTTAGGTATTTCTTGTTTTTGGGGTAGCAGGGTCCATCAAAAGTATGCAGTGTGGGTACTCGTTGGATGTGGAATTAAATTATGCATCCAATGAGCTCTCCCACTCATAATTTTAGTAAAAACATAAGGAGATATGTCTAAAATACGAACACAAAAAGTAGTTTTTTTTCATTTTTGCTCCAAAATTAATAACTATTATTTTATTATTTTATTTTTTTAGCTATTATTTTATTATTTTCCTTAGGAGGCCCATTTTAGACCCCAAATTTCCTCTAATGGCTCCCTCATAGAAACTAGTGGGATGTTCTCCCTTCGCGCTGTAAGGTGTTTTTTTAACGTAGATGGATTAAAAATTGGATAATTTATAGAATTCATTTACTGCTTATGGGCATAACCTCCCCTATGGAACTCCAACTTGGGTTTGGATAATTTTATGACTTGTAATTTTATTAGAATGGAGTATTTTAATTCTTGTTTTAGCCGAACGGTTTCGACAGATGTCGATCTGGAAACTTAGTCTATTGTACCCATAGTCTGAGAATCGATTGGGCTATGAAGCCAAAGTATTGTTAGCTCTATCATATATTTGAAATTTCAATTCATATATACAATATATGGGATACGGATTGAGCCGTAAGGTTTTAGCATATAAATATGTTGATTTGGTTTTGGTTTAAGTTCATCGTTGATTTTTTGTTTGTTAAACCCAAGACATAATATATATATATATATATATATATATATATGCTCTTTTTCTATCGAGGGTTCAAGTTTGAACCCTGTTACACCGAAATATTTTCCTCTTGATCCATGTGTTAATTGTTTTCCTAATCCCCAAATTTCACTCTGCTAAACTGGATTGATGCCAAGGTTTTTTCTTCCTTTTTTCCCTCTCTAGGAAGTCTAGCTCTCTTGTCCTTCATGATAGGTGCGCTGAAGGTACTTTTTACCTTCATGCTAGGTACGTCGCTACCAACGGTCTGTCGCCCACTGCTAGGTGCGCTGATAGTGCTTTTAATCTTCATGGAAGGTATGTCGGTGTTGTTTCGAGGGAAAAAAAGGAGCTTAAAGACCCTTCTCGAAGGTGGATGAGGTGGATTTCTATCCCTATCATTTAGGTGAGGTAGCATTCGGTTCCTAAACTATAGGGAATATCCCTTAGATCCCTCCTACTAATCCTCAACCTAATCTATCCCTTCATCCTTATAAATTGAACCCTCTCTCCATTGTGAAGGGAGGAAGGACTATGGTACTATTATGCTCGTAGAATTTCTAGGTGATCCCTATAATCCTTTGGGAGTCTATTATCTTTCTTTGGAGGCTTGTCTTGGATTTTTGGATGGAATATTGTAGCATTAAGGATAGGTTGTGACATTCTTTCCCATGTAATTCTATGTATCTCCTTGATTACATTAATACAAATCTATTTCCATAAATGTTATTGTGTTGATAATGTTTAGATATTTCTTCCTTAACTATTAGCTTAGATAAATTCATGTTTGGATACACATGTACTGTTTGCTTGTTTCCACTTGCTTGATAGGGTTTTGCAGCTAAATATCTAAATATTATGGAGCTTGGATCAACAAAGATAGAAGAGGATCTACATATTTTAGGTAAGTGATCTATCTGTTCCTTTGCATTTCTGTTTGATCTAGGAAAGTAGATTGTATTATGTATTTCATTTCTTCTAGATCCACTTGGACTAGCAAGATTTGGTTTGATTCCAATTGAGTAGATTTATCCGATTAAAACCCTTGATTTTTTGAAATTAGCAATGATTAAGGTTTTAAATATATATTTACACAAAGTATAGTAATATTGTAATGTGAAATAATACCTTCCTCACATTCGTTCTGGTAGTGAAAAACTTTGAGTATAATTGTTTAACTATTGTTTCTTATTGTAATGCATAGGTACATAGAAAATATTTTTAATAAAACTCTATAAAGTTTGTAAGGTCTTAAATGAGGTTCTGTAGGAGCTTAGAATTTAATTCTTTAAACCCAAGTTTTTTTAACACTGATAAGGACTATGTTGACATAATACTATGTAAGTAAATCTCGGGTATACCCAATGATAAGAGGGGGATTCAAACTCTAGTTGGGAACTTTACAATCTAATTAAAATAGATGTATTGTAACTAGTACTAGCTAAAAAGAGAAATTCATTTTCTATATATCAATCATTATCATAACCTATGACTATAATGGTGGATGTTAAATCCATTAGAGTAATGTACATGAGAAAATGTTTATAATATCATAAGAAATAACTACATCTATTCTTTTGTAGAGAAGATACAATATGGAGCAGTTACCGTTAGAAATTTGTAAATGCTACACATACTTTATAAACAACATACAAATATATAATAAAATCAAAGATAAATAACAAACAATTTCGAACCTGGATAATTTGCAGAAGGGGGATAAACAGCCAAAGGAAACCGTTCTACCCAGCCGTCTCTTGAAGCATCCAATATTACTTGCTTAGGACACCCGAACCTGTTCATTGAACCATTAGGATGAATATTGATGTGTAACGACACACACAAAACTTTCTGCAACTTAGCATGAAAAAGAATACTTAACTCAGCCATTTCACTTCAGTTATCCCCTCAACCAATTTATTGTGTGCATGACTTTTTAGTTTGCAGTAATCACAAGGTTCATTCACTATGAATAGAATGTAGTGAGCCTCTTGCTCAATTCGATGGTATTTATAATATTTCCTAGGTCTTTGGATCAGTTTTGAAATTAAATGAGCCACTTTCTCAATTCCTCCTCTCGGGAAACTTGACCACAATTTTATGGATTTTGCTTCCTACAACAGCTAGAAAGAAAAATGCTAGTGCTTCCACTTATCAATTAGTCTTCTACAGCTGATCATTCCTAATAGTGGGTCAATGAACACTCTTTCAGTAGTCTCCTTTGGATAGGTGTCTCTCCATTTAACTAATTAAATAAAAAAATATTCAGTTATAGTCATCCTTGACCAACTTGGGAATACAAACTTTCCAATAATTTTAACATAATGTTTTCTCAAATAAAAAAATATTTATTTTTTAGTTCTAGGTGGATTACAGTTAATGTACCTAGATTTGTTTGATATTTATTAGGGATGTTGGAGATTGTTAAGATATTCTCTCAATAAGCTAGATATGGTAGAACTTATAGAAGTGTGTTGTATTTGGGTTTGAAAGTAATATACAATTATTATTTTTTGTGTCAATATGGCTACTCTCCCAAATAATTATTACCATTAATTGAAAAACTATATTCATAAAATCAGATTTCAATTATATTATTTATATATACCATATATGTGCATTTTACATTATAAAACAATATTTGAACAATTAACTAAAAGATTAGGTGTAATATCCCCCAATTCATAAAAATAAAATTGTAATATTTCATTATAGACTATTTTGATGATTTTGGATAACTATGGTGTCCTCCCAAATAGTCCCCAGAGGATAGTTGTGACAGCTACATTTTTCCTTTAATGAAACTATGAATGAAAGGGACAAGCCACATTAAAGAGAAGACTATGTGTGCAAGGGTGGGAGACGTAGATAAGTAAAACTCAAGAAACTACATCAAGCAATGAAAATTCCTAAATGGCACCAGAAAAACCCTGGAAAAAGAAGGGCACATTGGTTGAAGGGAATTCCATGGTGAATGGACCGTAGCAGTGGAATGAGATCAGATAGACCCAGGATAATAAAGAGATGAAGTGGTTGACAGGGATTCCTTGGGGAATGGACTGCAACTGTATAAGTAAGACCTAGAAAACCAAACTATACATGAGCATCTATGAGGAGGCAACATGCTACTGAGTATGATGGGAATGAATGGACTCTTGTTGTGTGAGCACTTTGTGTGAGAACTTTGAGAAGTGTTAGGAAAGGGTTGAGAGAAATACCTTATGTGTGAGAACTTTGAGAAGTGTTAGGTAAGGGGATTTATTCTTGGAAACTGAACTGAGGTTAGTTGTCTTCACTCTTAGCATGCATAGTTGAGCTAGGGGGTGATTGAGGACATAGCATATATATGCCTAATATATGGTTGGGTGTAACGTTCCTATCCCATTTTCATTGCAGCTTGATTTACCAACAAGTTCCATTACTAGGTTTCATTTTGAAAACTATCCATCTCTAATTATATTCTATATGTGTAAACATGTGTTTCATTATCAATAGAATGACAAATAACAACTTTAGATTTATTGACGGGAATGATTCTTATGAGTGGGTGTACTCATGCATTGTTTTGCATGATTGTGCCTTTAAATGGGTAATACGGTAACTCATATGGTGTAGCATTGCTTATACATATTTTCCTGTATGCAGTGTGAACCCTTATGAATGATCAACTCAAGGCATGTTTGTGTGTGTATGAATGTATGTTTCAATGTTGTAGAGATGATAAACGAATCTTTGATTTTGTTGATGAAATCATTGCTCATGACCTGGTGTATGCTCATATCGATATGTTTTTGTATGTTATGTGGTGCACTAAGGGTGTGATACCCGGCTTGTTGCAACTGCAACTATTTCCCATATTTTCTAAAAATTTTGGACCCTCCTTTTAATTTTATCTTGCTTGGATTTGTTTTGGATTGCTGAACTTTGTTGTTCCTTTGCTACATTTTGGGTCTTTTGAGGTTGAATTGAGATAAATTGTTTACCATTTTTGGAAGTGAATGACTATATTTTGATTGACTTGATCTTGAAGTGTTGGTTTGTTGATAATTTCCTTTTCCACTGTCGAAATTCATTTGAACAATGAATCAGGGCCATAGTTCTCTACCCAGCCACCATTGCGGAAGCTAAACGATGAATGTTCCGATGGTTAGCTCTTATATTTTCCAATGCCGTGGTTTTATTGTTTAACTTTTGACTTTGTGATATTTTTGCTTTTTGCTTTCAGAACGATTTATGACTTTGATAAAAATCTGTAGTCCTTATGTCTTCCACCGTTGCGACTCCTTAGTAGACTAACCATCCGACGTATAATTGTTCCATTCATCGATGATTTGTTCTTATCTTCATTGATGTTTTCGATTGCTGTGGGACCCTTAGTCCATGTGATTCCCGTCGTTGCAGCTCTCTATTAAACTAATCGTCTGATGATGTAGTCATTCCGATGTCCGATGTTGTAGTTTTTAGTGTTTTATTTTCACTAATGTTTTATTTCACCACAGAACCCTTAGGTTGTATGGCTCCCACTATTGTGGCTATGTAGTATGCTATCTCTCTGGTGTTCATTTGGTTGATCTGCCAACGTAGTACTAGTTGGTCCTCTAAACCTCTAATTGCCGATGTTATCGGTTGGTTATGGAACCTTTAGTTTTTCCGTCACCCACCATTGTGGCTCTTTTTTGATCTCATCACCCGAACCTTAGTTATTTTGGTTGCCAATAGAAGTTTGTTCCTGTCGACATTTTTATCGAGCTCTATATATATAGGACGATGTTTTTATTTTATTATTTACCCTTGTGAACTCATGCTTGCTGTCCCTGTCGAGTCGAATTGTGCATCCGTGCTTAGTTGTCAGGGTTTCATTCGTTTGAAGCATTGCCGTAGATTTTCAGACCATCCCGTCGATTGCAACTCATTTTTCTAGGTAGGCCAACCATGGTTTCTCCTTCCTCTGATTTTATGAGTCATTTTGGCAACTAGGGTCTTTCCCTAGTTGGTTTTTCCCACCGTGGTGTAGTTAGATGTCTAGATTGAATGGTTTATCCTTATGGCATGAGGTATCAGTCAGTTCAACAATTTTGCAATGGGGGGTTTTCTTCTCTTGAGCCTGTTTTCAATTCGCTATGAAAACTCGATCCCGATTTGATAGTTTAGGAGGTTGGTCGAGACAAGAATTACACTGTCTACACCATTTTTGTGGGTTTGCTTATGCCCATCCGAGGAGGGATTTTTCAGTTCTTTTTCCATCATGGGCATTTAGCCTATTTTTCTAGGATGTTGAAGGTTTTGATTCTTGTTCAGACTGGGTTTTCTGCATAGGGCCTCTTTTTCAAACACAAGCCTCACTGATAGGGGTTTTTCGTCTTGGTGATGAGCTAATATGCATTTCGGTTTAAACGATGTATGTGCTGGCTGGGTCATGTTTTAGTTGTAGTCAGACTTAGAATTTTTTTAGACCAAGTTTGCAAAATTTCCTTTTGCCTATCGATTATGCATTAATTTTCTGATCGTTTATCTGTTGAGAATGCATATGGAAGAAGAAAATGTTTTTATACTATTTTTCTTCATTCTTAGAACACTAATTGAAAGCCCAAAGCCTAAGAGCATGTTTGGTTTATGACAGGGAAACTTCTTCAAAGGAGATATGTCTAAAAGACAAAAGAAGAAGGCTCTTATTGCTGAGGGAGAACCAAATGTGGAATTCATTACTAAGGTGGAATATATCTATGAAGACACTAGAGCTACCACTCAGGTAGAGATAGACTACAAATGGGGTGAGATATACCGGATGATTTCGAATCAGGATGTGCCTAATGTAGTGTTCGAGGAACTAACTGTATATGCCAACATGAAGAAATCTGCTCTGTTGAAGGTAGCCACTAGACCTGAGCTGTTCCCATGCTCAGAGGTGATCAGTTGGATTCTAGCTAAAGAGGATGTGACCACAATGCTCTTAGAAAATACTTCCAAACAGGGATACACTGCATACAGCCATGCTTATGTCTCACTAGCATATCACCTACCTCCTGCTCAAGTATACTTAACTAAAAGTTGGCTAAAGGAGATAAATTTGGACTTGGTTGAAATAGTGAAGAGGATGATGATACCTGGGAATAAATTTCAAACCAGGCCATCAAGAGAGTATCACATAGCCACTCTCTGAACTCCTTACAGGTTTATAGCACTAATGCTAAGTAGAGTGTTTGGGAGAGCTCGTGGTAAAAGTTTCAACTTGGGATGGATTCCCATTATTTTCTATCTAGCCACCAAGGGCATAGTATTCAAATGGGAAAACATTATGTCCAACAGCCTCTCAGCCTGCATATCTTTAGCTTTGGGAGGGGTGTCTCAGGAGAAGTCTCAGTTCTATATGACCCTCATCTTAGTGGACTGTATATTATGTACCCAGCCATTTCCATCCTTAAGGTACAATTGGGACAAGGACAAAACCCCTATGTACACTGCATACAAACTATTTTGGGCACACAAATATTATAGCCATTATGAGGAGATATGTGAACATTTTATTATGCCTTTGTACACTTTAATCTTCTTGACAGAATGCAACTATATGTCTGAAGAGGAATTCAAAGTCATTGAGGAACATAGGAGTTATTATTTGACTGAAGAGGGGATGTACATTAGAATGTATGGTTGCTCTAGGGCAGCTTCTCTACTACCCCGGTATGCCACTGATTATGTGGTACATAAAAAAGTAGTTTGGTAGGTGTATCTTGATGGTGTCGGGAGCTTTTTGTTTGAACATAAGAAGGAAGCCTACCCTGCTATCCCTTTTTGGATACGGAATTATAATTTTACAAATATTAAATGAGCTACTGAATTTGTATAGGAATTGGAGCAGTTTCATTTTGGGGAGATGAGCTTCCATAGGAATGAATCCAAAAAGAAGTTTGTAGATCATTGCAAAGAAGCAAATGTTAATTTTAAATATGCAAATCTATGGGAAAAGGATGAAGAAGTCTTCAGGACTGCAAGGAACATGACTACATTGAACATAATATTCAAATAGAGGATCACCAGTGTGGACGGTAAGGGAAAAATTGCACAGAAGAAAGCTAAAGAAGAAGAATACAAAAAGAGAGAAGAGGATGCTAGGAGACTAGCACAGGAGGCAGAAAGTTGGCTTAAGAATGAAGAAGAAGAAAGAAAGAAAGCTGTAGAAGAAGCAACAAAGAAGGAATAAGAAGAAAATAAAAAGGAATAAGATGAATGAAAGAAGAAGGAAGATGAAGAGATAAAGAAAAAACAAAAAGAGAGTGAAGGTCTAAGATTGGCAGGAGTTGAGAAAGACTAGAAAACTACTGACCAAATAGACACCCAATAGGTATTAGATCATATAGATCAGGTGTAGGGACAAAATGATCCTGATTTCCAGGATCCTTCTACGACTTCTGGCAGCACTCAAGAATAGGTTTTTTTTTTGGTTTGCATTTGATACCTTTTATGCAAAAAGAAGGAGAAGAGGTCCCTGATTTCAGCACCATCTTCTATGATAAGGAGAAGAAGATGATTGTCAAGATAACTGAGAAAAATGTCGAAACATGAGGACAACCAGGTATAATGATTACTGATAATAATTTGGTGCATGGGACAGTTGCAGATCCACAACTGATAGACAAAGCTAGGGTGGCATTAACCCAGGCCACTGAAGACAATATGGATAGACTTATGATAGACCTAGAGCAATCAAGGAAAAATGCAGCACGGCTGAAGGACATTCTAAAAAAGGAGAGGGATGAAGGTAACAAGTTAATAAGAAAATTTGAAGATATGCATAATGAAGTAAGGGCCTCAAAGATAGAATTCCAAAATCTGTAGGAAAGAAAGATGGCTTTGGAAGTCTCAGTACAGAAGAATGAATAGGAGGCTCAAAATAGTCCAGCAAAACTATAGAAGTTACAGCTAGAATATCAAGGATTGAAGACAAAGAACAATGACGTCAAAGTATCATATGAAACTTTGAGTGTAGAAAAGGATCAGCTGTAGAGCAAAGTTGTTGAGTTGGAGGCATAGAGGGCCACCATAGAATAAATGGAAAAACAATACCAAGTGTAGGTGGCAAGTTTTGAAGGAAAGATTGCTTCATTAACAGCATCACTGAAGGATCCCAGTGAACAACAAACTGATATCCAGCCTCTAAAGGAGCATGTCCTAGCCCAATGAAGAAGAATGCACCAATTGTAGGTGTCTGTTGAGGAAGAAAGATGTAAAATCTTACAGATAGATAGCAGGTTGGAGGAAATCTTGGAAGCTACCTCATATTTTGTAGATAGGTCTCAAGATATTTCAGAATTCCTGACTGGAAGGATAGTAAGGATAGAAACCAATGAAGAAATCCCTGCAAGATTACGACTTGTTAGAGTTTGCAATAAATACTGTAGAATAAATCAAGAAGATTGTGAAGAAAATGAGAAAATCCTGTACTAAATAGTACAAAAGGGCGCTAGTCACCTACAACAGATGTCAAGTGGCTGCAGAACAAATATTGGATGCATTACCAGAGCATGAGTTGTTCACATAACTACTATAGAGCAGGTACCAGGAGGATGAACAGAAGATGCAATAGGTCAAATATTTAGATGAGCAAATCTTGAAAAATGCAGTAGCTCATTCAACAATCAGCATCCATTTACTTGAAGATCAACTACATTTGAGTCTAGCAAGAATTGAGGTGGTTAGTAATCAAGCTGCAAAATATGAAATAAACATTCGGTTTCTTGAACCTTCATATTTTGAAAGTATAGCAGCAGAGGCCCAAGCATGGAGAAAGTTCATCAGTGATCAAGTGGGGCCCTCTTCATGAAAATGCTTCATTAGATTTTGTTTTGAATGTAATGTATCATATAATGTATGAGCACTCACTAATGAACAAATTTTGGGAATGGAAACGTTGGGGAAGCCCAAGAGTCCCTTTGGGGAAACCCAAATTTTTTGTTTTTTGTATAAGTAGAGGAGATTTAGTTGTAGAGAGGGACTTTTTCCCTTTGATATTTATGAGAACATAATGTAAGAAGAACTATTTCCTTTTGCAATAAGAATTACAAGTTTCCTATTGGAGAAAGCTTGGTGGAACTTTTCAAATGTTGTGCCATGGATGTGTTGAATGTGAACTATTTCATTTTCATCTTTGTGTCCATTAATTGTGATATCATTCTAACTCTTTGAACCTATGTTCTTGTATGAATGCTCCCTAGTTTATTCTATGAAATTTCCACTATGAGTAATGAATGTTGTTCATAAACAATTAGCTATCTGGTTGTTTATATATCTATAAATGTTCATGTGTTTTGAAATAAGTAACAACTATCTCTGATTTTTCTTAATGCATGCGCAAAACACATTACTCATTGATAAATGATAATTCTACTCCCTAGGGATAGATTAGATAGTTATTTTTGGTTTCTTTCTATGTGTGATTTAGATGCGAGAGAGTTAAGATTAAAGTAAGAACCTACGCATCACTTTGTGACTGCTCCTTGTATTCTCTATCAATTTCACATTTTTAGATAGGCACTTGCATCTCATACTTAAATAAAAGAAATAAAAACATACACAGTGGACCGGGACACAATTGATAAAACCTTTTATTTTTGTTACTTGACCTACAGTAGCCAGACCGTAAACTAGATGGATTCCCCATAGAAAATAGTAACGGGCTAGTTGGGAACGTTTACTGGGGAGAATCTCTAACTGTTTTTACCTACAATTTTCTAGGCCTCAACATTTTTTTGCGCTAGAAGGAGGGAATCCAGTGCATGGCTATCCAAGCAAACTTATTTTATCGAGATTATTCCACCGGTGATAGTTCTGAAAGTAGTTTGTTTCCCAATCCAATTCCTGAAGAGAAGGGTAAAGAACATCCGTATTCTGTCGATAATGAAGTAGTTAATGATCTAAGAAGAAATAATAGGGCATATGTGAAAAATATTGGAGGATTACCAATTATTCTTGTCTTACCCAGAAGAGAATATCGGAAGAAAGACTGCCCTATATTGAAAGATGCAATGTTGGTTGGAGATTTTGAAGAACTAGTAGAAACAGCCTTATAAGAAGTTGTTCAATCTCTTAATCAATTGGCCCCAGATACACCTTATGGTTCACTTGTTCAAATGCATGTTCACTCACCACCTCATTCTCCACCCAGACTCATGGCAAACGTGAATACAAATCAACCACCCAACCCACCAAATCCACCACCTGCTTGGAGGGCTAGGTCACCTTTAAACTTGGCACTCCCTTTACATGACTTATCTCAGGATTTTGAGAAAATGCTGCCCAAGTTTGACCCAAGTGAAAATATTTTGGTAGATGATCATTTGCAAATATTTTACTTGGCTATAGAAGGAATAAGGGCTGGAGAACATGAAGATGTAGTCTGTAGATTGTTTCCACATACCCTGAAAGGAGCAGTAGCCTCATGGTATTTTTCTCTTCCTGCAAACTCAATCGAAGACTAGGATACTTTTGAAAGAATATTTAGAAATCAGTATGCAGTCAAGAAAGCTCATGCAGCTCTAATGAAAGGGTTATGCACTTTGAAGAAGGAAAGAAAAGAGAAAGTGCATAGTTTTACCCAAAGGTTTGCTGCTTATCTTAATAATTTTTTTACAACTAATAAACTGTCTGATAAAGTTCTAATTGAATATTATACTTCAGCTTTAGGGCCTGACTTGGCCATGTTTTCCAAGATGAAAGTCAAACCTACATTGTCAGAAACTTATGAAGAAGCTGAGAAAGAGAGCATAGAAGATTATCCTGAGTAGTCGAGAGAAAAAACTTTTGGTAAGAAAGCCTTATTACTGTCTAAGCCTAAGGAGGAGTAGTCACATGACTTTGAAGGAATGTTGAAAATGATGAAGAAATTATCTTATAGAATAATAGATTTGGAAAAGGAAAAAGAAGCTCAGAAATATTATAAGCCTTACTATAAAAGGAGAGAGGCCAACAATAAACATAAACCTCCTCCACATAGTCCTGCATCAATGAACTTAATAGAGGTAGGTATGGATAACTTTTGCACTTTTCATCAACAGCCTCATTCTGAAAAAAATTGCTCTGAATGGATCAATTCGATGACATTAGTAATGAATCAGCTATTGGACTCTAAACTAATAGAAGCTGATGAGGAGGAGGAAAAGGGAAATAAATCCATAGAAAAACAAGAGGATGATGCTCTGGTTGTAGGGGACTATGTCTCACTTTTTGATACAGAAGACGAAGGTACTCTAAAGCATGAGGAGATATCAGAAACAAATGTGACAACAAGGAGCCAAGGTTTGTTAAATAAATACAATTCAATCATTCCAAAGATTAAGAAATTTCAAGACAATATGAAGAGAATACAAAAGAACAACATAGATGCTGAAATACCTGAACTTACTATTAGCATCCAAGATCCAAAACAAGTCAACATGCCTATTAGGCCTATTGAAGACAAAGCTGATAGTGTCAAAGAAAATCTCAAAGCACCCAAGATAGGGTACGAATTGGTAAAAGAACTTGAAGTACTAGAGGGGGAGCTTCCCACTGACAACCAACCTATAGAAGAGATTGTTGAAGCAAATGTGGGAGGTAAGACTAGGTTTAAAACCCCACCTTTCCTCCTGACTTTGGAGATTTTAAACCATAATGTGCACAATTTTCTATTAGAATCTGGGTCATCAGTCAATGTTATTCTACTTGCAGTCTGAAAAAAGATTAATGAACAACCTAAACCTACTAGCTGGAAGGTTACTCAGCTAGACAAAACCAATGTGAAAGAAGTCAGGGAAATGGAAGATGTTCTAATTCACTTATCTACAAATAAAAATATATGTCAGTACATTAATGTTGTAGTAACAAACATACCCGATGGCTATGGAATTATTTTGAATTGAGACTGGTCGGCAAGACTAAATGGGTATTTTGCTTCAAACTGGTCACATTTGTGCTTTCCTCAGAAAGGATGTCCAAACCAGATTAAAATATTAAGAGAACCCCACATGAAGCACAATGTTACACAATTGGAAGAAAAAAATGAACCAGTGAATTTTGTGTTGGGAAATCATCTAATTGAGCTAGAACTGGGAAACTACCAAGCAAAAGAAGCTAGCAGTACATCAGACACCCAGCTGGATCTCCTTCAATTTTTACGGGCTGATGAGATTGACTGTAAAGTAGTAGATGTAGTTTTTTATTCCACTACAGTAGAATTAGATAATGATTAGGTATTTTTCATTTTGTAGTCAAGACTAACATGTGATTTGGTTCTTCTTACTGATCTTGAAAATATCTCATAACTGGAACACCTAACGACATTGGAAAAACAACTTTAGTTCCATACACCAGTTGGAACGTAGACATGCCAATTGCCCTTTTGGTACTAATCCTATCAGCCCATAGAGCATATTTGAGCTTAGTGTGCCATGACTTTTTATTATCTTCCAACAGCTTCCTGATGATCCTTACTAAGATTTTATTTTGAAGATTCAGCTAATGCATTTCCCTGCGGATAATAGGCAATTGAATGATTTAGACTTATATGATATTTGTGACAGAATCGATAATTTTCTTGGATTTAAAGGCAGTTGCATTGTTTGTTACTATTCTTTTGGGGCACCCGAATCGAGCCAATATGTTTTCTTCAAGAAAATCCATGATTACAGTTTCAGTGGCTCTTCTGGTGGGAATCACTTCAGTCCATTTTGTAAAATAATTAGTAGCCGTCAAAATCCATTTGTGTTGTCCTGACGAATTGGGGTTTATTTCGCCAATAAAATCCAAACCCCATTGTTGGAAAGGAGCCTCTATCGTTATTGGATTTAAAGGAAGAGGAAGTACTTTTCTTTTACCATAAAAAATTTGGCATTGATGACACCTGTTGGTTTCTTTATAGACATCTAAAAATAATGTAGGCCAATAATAACCTGCTCTTAGAATTTTATTTGCAGTTACCTTCCAAGAATGATGTCCTCCACAATCTCCCTTATGAAATTCTTTGACTGTTTGTTGAGCTTCGTTTTCTAAAAGATAGTTTAGTAACACTCCTCGAGGGTCTTTCCAATAAAGATATTGATTTATAATACAAAACTTAGCGCCTTTCAATTTTATGGATCTTTCCCTTGACTTACTCAATCCAACTGGTGCTTGTAAATTTCGAAGGATGTAAACAATATTGGAATACCATGGAGATGCTACAAAATCAGCAATTACTTCCACTCCTGTATCCAACTGATTAGATTGGTGAGATAAAAAATTGATTTGTAAAGATTCACAATTTGAATTTGTCATCATTTTTGCTAATCCTTGTCCCTTAACCAGCTTAGTAGGCTTTATTTCTATGTCATACTCCATCAATGTAGCTATCCATTTTTCCCTTCTACCTTCTGGATCAGGTTGTGTTAAAATTCCTTTTACTGCAGCAGTTGGAACATGTGCTATTATATGTGAATGTAGAATATATACTCTGAAATCCTTCAATGCTTTGACTAAAGCATATGCTTGTTTCTCCATGATGTCATATTTTAATTCTCCATCCCTCAACATTTTGCTAAAAAATGCTATGGGCTGTTCTAAATTCTCATTATTCTTCTGCAATAAAACTGCTGCTATAGTATACTCTGAAGCATATGAAAATACTGAGAAATATTTGGTAAAATCTGGACTCACCAACACAGGAGCATCTGATATTGCTTTATTGATTTCCCAAAAAGACATTCTAGCTTCTACATTCCATTTTATCTCATTACCTTTCTTCAACATATTTGTGATATTCATTAAGATTTCAACAAAACTTGGCACAAACCTTCTTAAAAAATTCACCTGCCCCAAAAATGATTGTATCTCTTTCTTACACCTGGGTTCACCTACTTTCAAAATTGCACTCACCCTTTCAGGATCAATTTTTATTCCATCTTTAGATATTATATGGCTCAACAACTTTCCTTCTTCCAATGCGAAATTGGAATTCTTTGGATTCAATGATATACTAAACTTTCTACACTTCATTAAAACTTTCTCCAAATGATGCAGATGTTCTCTGTCATATTTTGAATAGACTGTGATGTCATCCATGTAGATTACCACAAAATTCCCAATTTCTCCTACAAAAGCAATGTCCATAGCTCGCTGGAAAGTAGCTCCTGCATTCATTAGGCCAAAAGGCATCTTTGCATACATAAAAGTGCACCAAGGTGTAGTAAATGCAGTTTTTTCTTGATCTTCAGGTAATACTTTGATCTAATTATAGCCAGAAAAACCGTCCAACATTGAAATTCTCTCAGCTCCAACTACTTTCTAGAATATATGGTCCATATTTGGCAAAGTATAATTGTCTTTCATAGAAACCTTATTTAAATTCTAGAAATCTATACACAGTCTTATTTCTCTGTTCTTTTTTCTAACAAGAACCAAATTTGCAACCCACTTTGAAAATCTTAGAGTTACAATAATCTTGGCATCAAATAACTTTTTAATTTCCTTCTCAATGATGGGAAGCAACTTAGGGTTTATCCTTCTGAGTTTCTGTTTGAAAGGTTTCTCCCCAAGCTTTATAGGAATAGTATGCTGTATGATAGATGTATCATACTCCTTAAGGTCTTCAAAACTCCAAGCAAATACATCTATATATTTTTTCATTAATTTCACATATTCTTCCTTTTCTTTTTCAGTAAAACTCTTGGATAATTTTATAATCTTAGGATTCTCTTCAGTGCCAATGTTCTTATCTTCAACATCATTCTCAATAGGCTTTACTTTGGGATTCTTAGCAACGCCATTCTGATCAAAAAAAAATTTCCAAAGGAATCAAACCTATTGGTATGAAATTATTTTTTAATTGAATAATATCCTTTCCTCCCAAGGTTCTCTTTAGTTTTTCAACGCCCTCTTTTTCTTTCTCAAGTTTTTTATCACCCTGAAAGGTCTCATCATCATTATTTTCGGTGTCAATATGAGTATTCACAAATTCTCCTGATAGTTCTAAAAATCTTCTGATCCGCATGTCATCTTTGAAGAGTTGCCAATATTTCTAATTATAGGGAATAGATGGTCTATTCACAATTTCCACCTGGTATTCCCTCTGACCAGCAACAGGGGTTTTAAATTTTCCAACAGCCACCGCTAAAGAATCCACCACAATATTTTCTTGTCTGGACACTACCTGAATTGTGTGCTCTGTAAAAAAATTACCAATCATATCCCACACTTAGTTCCTATAATATCTCATCTGGGGATGCCTAGTTTGATAATTGTCATTCACTTGGTTTATCACCAATTCTGCATCTCCTAAAACTTTTATCCTTTGCGCTCCCAAATATTTCAAATCATGCAACCCCAATAATAAGGCTTCATATTCTTCTAAATTATTGGTGCATTGAAATGTTAATTTATATGATAAATATTTGAAATACCGAATAGGAGAGATTATATACACACCATCCCCAACACCTATTTTCGCAGCAGAACCATCAAAGTACATAGTCCACAAGCCTTCCCTTTTTTGTTTTGCCTCCAAAGCATCTTGTTCCATCATTTCTTCTTTCTTATTTTCTTCAGACTTTTCCTACAATGTGGCTTCTAACTCACATGGGACAATATCATTAAAGAGAATAGAAGACCCCAAATCAGTATTGACAACATATATATGATGAACTTCAGGTTTATCTTGACTGCTTACTACATAGGGAGTTCTTTTTTCACTATACAACCTTCTGCTCCCATCTTGAACAAGAATCATAGCATACGACATATCCATTTGTAAACTACCTTTCAACTTTGAAGTCCAAGATCTCGATAACAATAACCCAAACTTAGGTGGAATATCTGCTACTACCACATCCATGACTATAGTTTTAGATGGTAGTTTATTCAGAGTCACTACCATATCTTTGATCAAGCCAAGGCATTTTACTCTTCTATAGTTTTAGATGGTAGTTTCGAAAGAATAAAAATCTTTATATGGTCTTGTCACTTCCATTCCCAAACTTTCAACTACTCCCTTCGGCATCAAATTGTGTGATGCTCCTGAGTCTAACATAGCATTGTGGACCACCATATCATGCACATTCAAACTAAAATAGAAAGGGGGGACTTCTTCATTTTCTAAATTTTCAACTTTTGACCCAAATAAAATAGTAGGATTATCATCATTCAACTCTAAAATATCACATTGGAATTCTCCTTGACCTTTGACCATTTTTGTTATAGTATATCTATATTCATTGTTTCTTAACAACTCATTAAATGGAACATAAATTTTTAACTTTGAAAGCTCATTCTGCAAATTAAAACTGGAACCAGCCCTTTCTACATCAACTGGGGCCACTTGCTTCATTCTTTTGTCTCTTTGTATCTCATTTTCGAATTCTTTATTTACAAGAGATTGTTTTTGCAATTCTTTTCCCTTTTCTACATTTAGAGAACTCGTGGAAGGTTGATTTGTATTTTCCTTCCCCTTATTTATGAAAACTTCCCTGTTTCTCAATCCGATTTTCCTCTGCACATCATCCATAGCATGTAAATAACCCCTTTGATACTGCTCTATCTCCCTTTCAAATTCATCATTTTTACCTTCCTGTTCAAACATGTTATGTTCTTCTTCAGTAAGATATATTTCTAAATCCAGTTCTCCAAAAAGATGAATTTCATTTTTAGTAGGGTCCTCTTCATCAGCAACATAATGCTCAGGAAATGGTGGTCGAATTTGTTGTTCTTCTTGATTTCTTGGGTTTCTCATGTCTCTCTGCCTATTTTGTGGAAGAACAGGGGGATTTGGTCTTCTAAAATTGGGGTTCCTGATTTGAGGGTCGGCTTGCTCTCTGTTGAACCCCCTATTATCCATAGTTAATCTGTGCATTAAATTTTCCATCATCTTCAACATCATTTCAAATTTGATATCATTAGTAGAAGAAGAAGTAGAAGGAAAATTTTCTTCCCTTTTCCTCCTATCAATATCTCTATGTTTCATTTTTCCGCTTGCCATCATATTTGCTTCCGCTTCTAAAGCATCTGTAAACATCACAGCAAGGGTTGCTGATTTTCTTTCTCTCAATGAGAATGCAAAATCATTGTCAAAGGCTCCAACGTAATGTAGTTTGGCAGCTGTTATAGCAGATTTCACCACTCCAGGTGAATCACACTTTGTATGGCCTTCCTATGTCCCGCTGCGAACTCCTTAGACCTTATGGACCACTTTTTGGCCTTTGATGTTTCCTTGATCATCCCTAAAAACACATGAAAAATGCTATACGTGAATTTTAAACCTATAAGCGCGTACATACGTAGGTTTGACCCATATAACCGCATACATCGGGATGTGTGCATAGTCCAAATCCTTTTGGAGTTTTCCTTGACATGGATCTGACTCATTTGACTCTTGGCCTTCCCTATGCCTTGAGATCGCTCGGATTCGACCTTTCATTATCCCTTTGAAAAGATATATAAGGAACCCCTTGGTACATTGAAGGCATAACAGAGAATTGAGAGAAAAGAAACTATAGTCCATTGTTTCCAGAACTTATGCTTGAGTCTGCATCCCTTTGTCCCTTGGAGCACTTTTGTGTTCTTCCCAAGCTTGCCTTGTGCTTGTGAGCTTGCTATCGAGAGATGGAGGATTGAATTGGTGGAGGCCCAAGTGGGGGATTCAGTTTCTCCGGTTCGTAGACATGCCGTCAGAGGTTGTATCTTCTAATATCTGATTTATATTAATAGAAATATATTTCCCTATCCAATGATGTGTATTTGAATGAATATTTTATCCATGGGATTATGTCAAATGTTTTTACATTATTGATTATATATGCTAGAATAGACCTAACACCATGATATATAGAATGCTTGTATTGTTTACTTGTTGTTGAGGAAGTAATATAGCAATTCAAGCTGAAGATTGGAAAGCTCAATGGTGATCTACTTCAACCGTCCAGAATAAGGTACGAGGTCTGATCCTTTAGTGTTAGATGTTTAATTTCTATTGCATATTGGAAATGATTGATTTCTGGAGTCAAGCTGTCTATTGTGGTACCCCAAGCCATAGGAATTTCTCTCCGTAACAGCAGCGGCTATAGAAGGTTTAATGTCTTCCGCAATAGAATTATAAACCCTCATGAACCTGCTAGAAAATTCATGAACAGATTCAAAACCTCCCTTTCTAAGACTATTATATTGAGACAAGAGATGTAAAGGATTTTGTTTATCATCCCACCTATCTAGAAATGCATTCTGGAAAGCCTAAAAATTCATTATAGACCCATCTGAAAAATATTTAAACCATTTCTTTGCCTCACTTGACAAACTTTGAGCAAATAACCACATTTTAACATCTGGATAATCAACTTCTTCTAGGTCGATGAAATATTCAAACTTGGCAACATGTTTCTTTGCGGTTATGTCACCTTCTCCATCAAATAATGAAATTCTTTGGGAATAATTCTGAGGGAGATCATGTAATAAAATAGGCAAATGCAGAGGAGCAAATATGGCCACCATTGGTCTAGGCAGGTTCAAAGGAACTGAAGACTTTTGTGTATTTTGAACAGCAAATGTTTCAACTTTTGTAGTCTGTTGTAAATATCTTTAGAGGGAATCCAGCAGATAAGATTCTAATCTATGAGGATTAAACTCAGTATGATTAATATCAGACTTGGACTTAGTTTTCAACAAGCTCTTTCCAACATTAACTTCCCATTCTGAATCAATAGGAGAATCTTGGGAAGATGATGCATCAAACAAAGGAAAGCCTAAATTTTATTTATCTTTTCTCTTAAATAACTTTTCCGGGTCTTCCAAACTTTTTAAGAATTTGGTATTAGAATTACCTCATGTGTGTCTTCTCGAATCTAGAATGACTCCTTAAGATTTGAAAGAAGCTTTACAATGGAGTCGCTAGGGAAAATATACAACCTTTTTTGCTGATAAAAATTTTCGTTTTCCCACAAAAATATTTCTTCAAGCTCTGTCATTCTCTCAAGGTAGATGTGCGCTTTCATTCCCCGGCAACGGCGCCAATTTGATAACACTCAGAATGTACCCAGGTTGTGGAAGGTAAATCCCAAGGTAACAACAAAAGCCAATTTTAGAAAGAAACTGGCTTTTCTTTCCAGAGAGGGATCTCTCAAATACATATTTAACAAGGCCAGATATAAATCAACACTCAAAGCTTATATAAATGGTTGAAACGATACACATAACCATTGGGCAATGGAGTCACATATACATAAAGATATCACAAAGACATATGCATGAGATTTTATCACAGGAAAGATAACCATTCAATCACAATCATTCATTTAATTTTAGGTGGGGCAGAAGGGATATTGAATAGTCCATCAATACAAAGCATCAAGAGATGAGTTCTATATCAACTTTAGCAGAAACATTCATAGAATATCTGAGATAATGATCAGAGCATAAATAATATGAATTCCAACCATTCAACACTATGTTTCAGATATGAAGAAAACAAAATGGAGTGAAACACTGGAAAAACAATCACAAAGGAAGGGAAATACAGACTACAATGTAAACAACACGAGAATCTCTGATAACCACATGCATTCAGCTTTGTTATTCAAAAAATATATGTCTTCAGAAAACATTCATCAACAAGATGGGTTCCAACCCCCATCACATAAAGTAAATGCAATTATATACATAAAATAATTTCTTCTTCCAAGAAGATTTATAACTGAATAACCTGCTTAATCAAATTCTTGTAACTATATTCCTAACTCCTGGGAATAAACTACTTGCTTCAATCCTAACATATTATTAAATTAAAATCAACTCGGTAACAAGGCCCGTCCAAGTAGTTCCTCAACGCGCAACACCTGTTTTCATGAATGAAGGATGTACTTTGTTTTTCCAAATCTTTCTATGGCTCTCCATTGCTCTGCGCTTGGAATATCATATTCAATCATCTTCCGAATAGACACCTCCAGCTCCATGTAGGCTTCATAAGACACTTTCGGCAACCCTCCCCTGATGATCAGGAATTTCTGTAATATCTACATCTTCAAAAGAAAATTGACTCACCTGTACAGACTTTATAGGAACCAAAGCAACTCTTTTTAAATCATCTGAAATAATTTCACTTAAAACTTTATCATCTTGAAACAACTTGGCCTTTTTATGTGAACCATCCTCATCTATTTGCATACTTTCAACTCCAAAAATACTTCTTTTAACTAAAATATTAGAATCATTTGTAACTTGAGGTACTGCAACCGGTCTACGGCTTGTATTTTGATCAAATCCTGGAATTTCCATAAAGTGAAGCAAATTGGCTACTTCATTCAGACCTTCAATAACTTGATGGTCGAATGGATTATTTTTGTTAGCTTTTTTTCTCAGGGAAATGATATGATAAGGGTCATAATTTACCCTTTGCTTCCTTTGAAAATCCATGCTTTCCAACAATTTATCTATGAATACCAAAGCACCTTTATTTTTAAAAATAAAAGAGCCAACTTTAAGAGGGAACTTGATATTGGAAGATTTCTTAAAATCCCCAAAGTGTTCTTCTTTTGCATGCACTCTCTGTCTCATATACTCTAATGCAAAAATTGTGGGAGTAAGGAAAGCAGGCAGTCTATAAGGCTCTTCAGTAAAACCATATATTCTCAAAACGGTGAAATCCTTGTACAAAAACCAATCTCTGACCATATCCTCAAGTGATGATTGCATCATGCTTTTCATTTCTTCTAATACATGGGGTAACACTTCATCAAACAACATCTTGTATATTTCTGACATGATAGAATTTGCAAATTCAAACATGTTGATTTGTTTGGGCAAATCTGAAGAGAATATGGTACTTAAGAACTGCAATTCGGTGACATTCGAACATAGTAACATGTTCAGTAAATAAGTTTGAAACTTAAAAAACCTGACTTTTGGAAACTCATTCAATTGTAGATGTATAGCTTCTACTAGATACTCGTCTAAACTGAAGACATGAACTGACTAAGACTCGGGACTCATCGAACTCATTTTTAATAGGAAGCCCAAGATGACTTCATTGACATGACAATCATCATCTAGACCCAAGACTTGATAGAATAAGGACACAACTAATTGAACTTCATCTCTGAAAATGTGGACATGATATGGCAGAAAAAAACCATCCAGTGACTGACCCTCCTTCAAAATGCGAGACAAGAATTTGCAACCAACCTTAGTTTCACAAGTTTTGTACACTTCAGCTAAAACGGACTCGTTTACAAGCTCACGACTGTCGGGGTAATTGTTGGGCAAGTTCAGGTTTTCACGGATGACCTTGTCATCAATTTTACATAGTATCCTAGATGTAGAATGACTCACAATAAATCTTTGAGAAGAAGAATAGTTAACTGCAGACCACTCGGCAAACTCGAGAAAATACAAGGTTTGCTCATTAACAAAATGGTACAAAAATGATTTACAAGCATTTAGAATGTCATTACCCTGTCAATTGTGTTTCCATAATATCTCTTTGCTAACTGATACACTTCCCACAGACAAGAAAGGATCACATACCCCTCTATCCCTGTCAACCAGGTATTCTTCTCTCTCGTCCAGAATACGATTAAACCCTTGTAAATATTTCCTTTTATCCATAATGCAGGCAACAATGGTAATTTGGCAGATGAATTTCAGGTATTCGAGACTTACCAGTTACTGTGGCTGCATAAGTTCGAGGTTGACTGTAAAAGGGTGGCAAGCAGGCAGTCCTTTTCAGTCATCTGGCGCAAATAAAAAATAGTTCTTCAAACAAGTCAACTCTACTTATATAGGAGCTCACTTTGGAGGCCCCCTTTAGCGGTTTCCACCAAACTGCTTTTGCCTGCAGAATACACCATAGACCGCCACATGTACCATGGTTTCCATTCCGCTACCACCTTTTGTCTCCAACCACCACGCAACTTTCCGCTCCGGATCTTTCAACGACTATCGATGCACTTCACCTTTATTTCCGAGCCGTCGGATGAGGCTACACGTACCCATTCCGTTGGGATTCTCCATTTTATCGAATGTGCAAGTTGATGGAGCAGGCTTCACGCTGATCGTAGATTTTGTTGAGCTAGATTTGTGATCGTTGATCTTCATATCTCATTGAATACCCCTGTATGTCCTTATCCTTCTCGCATCTTCATAAAGTGGACACATTGTAAGCCATCGATCTCCATTTCCTCGCTTTACACCATTGGATTATGAGGTAATTCATCGCTTACATGTCCCTTATCACACTTTCACATCATTATATTTAACCAAAGTTTTTCAAGAAACTATTATTTCTTCTTTATCATGGTTTCTTCGACCCTCTGCTAGGTAGAGGTGTTAATAGTGGGCAGTAGTTGGCTTGCGAGTTTGCAGTTGATCAAAGAAAGAGTTTCAGCGAAGCAGAGGGGTACTTATTCAAAGGATATCACGGTAAGTACTTGAACTCTTTGAATCTGTTCCTTAAGATGTTATTGTATGAAAAATAAGTACTGGATATATTCTCAGATGAATAAGTTAAGTAAGTGTAAATGTCACAAGAGTTTGAGAGTGACTTTGAAGAAATTGGATGTACATGTAGTGGTAAGAGATATAAAGTAGATTTTAGATCTTCCTTCTTTGAATACAATTCAAACAGTACTAGATAATAGATTCAAAGTAATAGATAAAGAACAGTAGGGGGTATCCCTTACCACCCTTATACCCCACAGAAACAAACCAGGACTCAGAATAATCCCGCAGGAACTCCATCTAGTAGTTCACACACAGTACATACTACCTCTACACCATCTACATTTATACTGCCAAGTGGTAGTAATACAACAAATCAGAATCCACCTCGTATAAACAGAATGGGGGATGAGATGAAATTACCTACCTTTAGGGGTTTAGGGGCAGAAGACCCAGAACAACATTGGTTCCTATGTGAAGCTGTATGGACCATTAAACAAATCCAGGATGACAACATTAATCTTTTCCAGTTGGCCACTACACTTAGAGAAAGAGCTTTAACATGGTATATGAAGTATACATCAGCGCAGTACAGAACACTTGTAGAGGTTAGGACCGCAATGATTAAGGAATTTAAGAAACCCAAGTCTGAGTCACAATGTATCACAGAACTTAAAGACATCAAACAGTTACCCACAGAGTCAGTATGGGATTTCGATCAGAAATTTAAAGCTCTTATAGACCAAGTTATTTTTGAGTTTGCACCAGAGCAGCATAAGGAATGGTTCATTGCAGCACTGCTCCCTCATATCAGACTTCCACTATTGCAACAGAAAATCCATACACAGGATGAATCATTGGAGATGGAAATGAAACTAGAGGCTTCACCTCTAGCTGAGACTAGTGTAGGTATGACAAATTTACAGAATCAGTTAGCTAATCTCACTTTACAGCTACATGAGATTAAGAAAGGAAAAGAGGTTGAACAAGAACTATGGTGTACAAAGTGTAAAAGACATGGCCATGCCAAAGATAACTGTCTAGTATTTGTTGAATATCTAGCAAGCGGGGCTCCTAACCCCTTAGTACAGAATTAAGGGCCATGGTGTGAAATCTGTAGAACAAGAGGACATAGACCACAGGAATTCCTTTTACTTCAGAAGTATGTACAAACTCCTAAGAATTTATACTGTAACTTCTGTAAGTCAGTAGGACATGATGAAAATAATTGCAGAGCTTATGATCTCATGATAGAGAGAAAACATGACTTCTACAGAGTCCAGTCAGAGAAATCAGGACTAGCAACAGGCCCACCGATTGTTTGTTACAACTGTGGAGCCATAGGACATTATGCTAGGGATTGTCATAACCCTACTACAACATGTAAGTATTTCAATTCCTATGACCATACTATAGAAGAATGTGCTATCTTGATAGCCAAGATTAAGGATCCTAAGCTAGCAGTAAACCAGAATATTCAGCTTCCCACTACTGAGCAAAAAGAACTAGAACCAAGAGTCAATATTGTGATTCGCAGCGGTGCTTCTACTAGTAAGACATCGCAGGATGCCGAAAAGAATACAGGTTCGAAGTGGGTGCGTAAAGCCACTGATAAATCTACACCACTTGACCTGCAGAAGAACAAAGAAACATTTCAGTAAGCTAAAACTTTCTGTACTGACCCTACACCATCAGGATCACAGTTATTTCCTTGTAGGGGTATACCACAGCAAAAACCTTGTGGCATTAGTCCTGTACAGATATCATAGGCTACCACATCTAGAAGGTGCGAGGAGGATGAGTTGATAGGAAGTGTACAATCCTTCCTACGGAGCTGCTTGAAACTCATAAGAAATGAGAAATCCATAGAAGAGATTCAATGCATCATAGATCAGTATCAGTAGTCTTCTTCCATGAGCAGTATGCAGTGTGTTGCTCATAATATTATGGGCCATACAAGAACAGGAAGAGAAATGAGACTCACAGCACAAATTGGAGAGTTTGAAATGGATGAGGTAATCCTAGATTTAGGATCAAAGGTAAATGTTCTTACTAAGCAGGCATGGGAATAGATGGGTAGCCTTAAGTTAGCCATATCACCTATCCATATGCAATTAGCCAATCAGCAGAGGGTATCTCCACTAGAACGATTACCGCAAGTACCAGTTGATATTGATGGAGTTCGCAGCTTTGCAAATTTTGAAGTCATAGAAATTATTGGCGATAGCAGACCATATCCAGCTTTATTAGGTATCGATTGGGCATTTGAAAACATGGCTGTTATCAATTTGAAGAAAAGACAAATGACCTTTGAGGATAAACAGATTTGAGTCATCGCACCATTGGATCCTTTTCAGGGTCCCTGATACATTGAACCTATCAGAGGAGAGGAAGAGGTGCGTAATATAGAGAGCCTCTATCAGATGACTACTAACCAGAGTGATTATATCAATCCCACTATAGAAGGAAATATTAGTTGGCAATGCGACAGCTCATGCGCATCGGATTCGGATGTTGGTTTAGAAAATTGGTAGAATAGACTTTATGAAGTTTTAGCTCATAGATGTGCATTTATGACTAAGTCACTGCAATGGATTGGAACAGAGATTAAGGATATTCCGTCGTTTGATGGCTTAGCAGATGTCAAAGATGTTTTACAGCAGTATGAGTAGGAAATCCCTCATGAGCAGAGGATGGCAGCTATTGACCTTGCAGCAAGAGCCACACCTACAAGATGGTGGCATGCACATAAAGAAAATATCGCATCATGGGATGATTTTAAGAGACTGATGGCGATCAGATTCTCTACTGACAAGGAGTGTTTCCAGCAGAAATATATAGGAGAAAATGACCTAGGTCACATATTAAGATTTGTGAACAGAATTGGTTAGACATTCCAGAGGATGAATGGGTTCACTTATTCATTCACACTTTAGACACAGTCCCAAGGTATTGGTACACTGAGACAGAGTTGCACAAAGGAACGATTACATGGCCAGTTATGATAGACAGCTTTCTACTCACTTTCACTTTTGAATCTGAGTATCCAAGCATTGATTAGGCCCTAGATATTATAAATACTAATATATTTGATGACTATACCATACCAGTTTATGCTCAGCCTGATTGGGCCATCCAGTTAGAACATGCGCTAGAGTGTTACAACTTCGCAGAAGAGCCAGGTGATGAGGATAAGAATCCTCACAGTATCAACATTCCAGAGTCAGAAGGGACTCATGAAGTTGATGGACCAAAGTTAGAGATTCCAGCTGTCACAGAGCCTATTAAGATTAAAAAGATCAATATTGGCACAGAAATAGAACCAAAGTTTTCCTCTATTGGAGACTATTGGGATGATGAAATGGTAGAACACATCGTAGATTTGTTACATGACTATCAGGACTTATTTCCCATTAAGTTTATAGAGATGAAGGGAATAGTAGGAGATTTGGGAGTCATGAGGATACCTTTGAAAGAGGATGGTAGGCCAGTTAAGCAGTGTCCATACAGATTAAATCCTCGTTATAAATAAAAAGTTAAAGTTGAGATTGATAAGATGCTAGCAGTAGGCATCATTGAGCCAGTAGAAGAGAGTGAATGGGTTAGTCCCATGGTTGTGCAGGAAAATAAAACTAAAGGAGAAATCAAGAATTGTGTCGATTTGTGTAAACTCAACGACGCATCACTTCATGACCCATTTTCGACACCTTTTACTGATGAAGTTTTAGACAATGTGGGAGGATAGGAGATCTACTCATTCACTGATGGCTTTTCAGGCTATCACCAGATAAGAATCCATCCAGAGGATCGACATAAGACCACCTTTGTGACAGAATGGGGCTCATTCCAGTATACCGTAATGGACTTTGGTCTTTAAAATGCACCAGCTATCTTTTCTATAGTAGTAGTTGCTGTCTTTAAGGAATACATCCATAAATTCTTAGAAGTCTATTTTGATGATTGGACTGTATTTGGATTAATCAAAAAGCATATAGAATATTTAAGGCTCATGTTAGAGAAATGTAGGCAATATCAGATTTCTCTTAACTTGAAGAAATGTATATTCTGTGCACCATTTGGTATTTTGTTGGGTCATATTGTTTGCAGACAAGGCTTGATGGTAGATCCTGCAAAGATTGGCATCATTGTAAATCTCCCAGTACCCAACTCAGTCAAGTAATTGAGGACAGTGCTTGGTCATATAGGGTATTATAGAAAATTCATCAAGGGCTATGCAAAGATCACAGCACCTATGGAAAAGATGTTAAAGAAAGAAGAGAAATTCCTATGGAATGAGGAATGCCATCAAAGTTTAGACACTCTTAAAGAGAAGATGGTTACAACACCCATCTTAGTATTTCCAGATTGGAACAAGCCATTTCATGTACAAGTGGATGCATCTGGCATCGCACTGGGGATTGTCTTAACACAGCCAAGAGAAGGGGGTATCAATCACCTTATCGCGTACTCCAACAGAAAGTTATTTACCACAGAAAAGAACTACACCACTACAGAAAGAAAAGGATTAGCTATGGTGTATACTCTACAGAAGTTTAGGCATTACCTGTTGGGCACCCCATTCAATATGTTCACTGACCATTCCTCTTTAAATTATTTTGTCAATAAGCCAGTGTTAGGGGGAAGGATGTGCATATGGTTACTCCTATTTCAGGAGTATGATTTTGAAATTATTGTAAAATCAGGGAGATTGAATGCCGGATCCGATCACCTGTCGCAGACAGACTCAGGAGAAGAACCAAGTAATTTAGAAGATAATTTGCTAGATGTGCAATTGTTCTCTATCTAGATTGCAGATGAGTATTACATGGATATTATTCACTTTCTCACTACAGGGTGGGCACCAGTTGAGTTTACTAAGCAGCAAAAGAAATAGTTAGTTGTTAAAGCAGCAGATTTCACTTTGATCGCAGGACATTTATATAAGTTAGGTCCAGATGAAGTCCTCCACAGATGCATTATGCCGCACGAGAAAGAGGCCATTATCAGAGAAGAACATTGAGGTACCATAGGAGGTCATTTCGTAGGAAAGCTGACTGCTCAAAAAATTCTAGCCACAGGATTATGGTGGCCTACTTTGCACAAAGACACTAAGGAGTTTTGTAGATGCTGCGATATCTACCAGAGGGTAGAAAAACCTTCACAGAGAGATGAAATGTCGCTGCAACCATAGATTACGCTACAGGCATTTGACAAGTGGGATATAGATTTCGTTGGTCCTATCAACCCACTAGGGAAGTGAACTGGTGTGAGATACATCATCACAGGAATAGAATATCTCACCAGGTGGGCAGAGGCCAAATGAGTAAGGAATTGTGATGCTGCTACAGCTGCACAGTTCATTTTTGAAAACATCATAAGTAGATTTGGATGTCCAACAATTTTGATGAGTGATCAAGGAACACACTTTCTGAATCACACTATTGAGGCCTTGATGGAGGAATTTTAGATACATCATCATAAGAGAACTCCCTACCACCCACAAGCTAATGGTACAGTGGAGGATTTTAACAAGATTCTAGAAAATGCTCTTACTAAGATTTGTAACAACCAAAGAGATGATTGGCACCTCAGGGTTAATGCTGTGTTATGGGCTTATAGGACTACATGGAAGAAACTTACAGGACACACACCTTTCAGCTTGGTGTATGGACAAGAGGATTTTATTCCTATGAAATATATTATTCCCAGTTTAAGAATTGCTCAAATTACTGAGACCGCTGATACAGATACGATGAATGAAAGATTAGCGCAGTTGCTTGCCTTAGAAGAAGGTAGATTCATCGCAGGATTTCATCAAAAAGTGCAGAAGGCACGAGAAAAAGCTTGGCATGACAGGCACATCAAGAGAAATATTTTTCAGACATGAGACCTAGTGCTCATTTATGACAGCAAGTTTCTTAAGTTTCTAGGGAAGTTCAAGACACATTGGTTGGGGCCATATCAGATTCAGCAAGTCACAGACAGAGGTGTTGTTCAGCTCAGTAAAATGAACGGATAGCTTGCTCCTACTTTGATTAGTGGTAGTAGTCTTCAGATTTATAGTGATAGCCACTCCACCTCCTAGCCCTAACTCAGAGAACTAAGTGGTGCAGATGTCCAGTGTAGTTGAAAGGAGGCATCGCACCCATAACTAGTCTACACCAGCTGAAAAAGTAGGAGGAATCGCAACAGGAAAGTTTGTTTTGCGCAAGTCATAGGATGGTTGCGGATTTTTTGAACGTTGTGGAGTTCACACCAAATTTTTGGTTAAGGACGATGCAATGTGACATCGCAGCGAGGCGATTTTCCCCATGCAATTAAGACGATTTTTGAAAGTGAAAGAGGGCCAGTCACTTCACCTCTTACAAGCAATTAATCTAGATATGATAGGTATACGTTGCCCTACATTTGGAAATAGTACAATGATTGTTCGAGATTTGGTAAATAGTGGTCGAGACTGCCACTTGCGCACAATTTTCGAGGGAAATTTAAACATGTTTTTAGCAATTAATGAGGAGCGGGCCTGGGGTATTGTCTTGTCCATGCAATAAATGCCACCAACAAGTCTATCCTAAGTGACCGTTACGTCAGAGATTACCACCTTCACTATAAATGCACAGAGCATTCAAACAGAAGGGTTACTTTTGTGATTTCAGAGAGTTATAGAGTAATTTGTAGAGTTTTCCCTATGTAGAGATACTCCAGTTACAGAGTGTTGGTTTCCCTATTTTTGCAGCCATTACCAGTCCAGAGTATCACACCAGGTGGTTTATGTCTAAGAAGGAACCTTTAGAAGATGTCGTGTCATGATTCAAGCGTGGTGGCCTCGAGTCTGCTATGACGACGCCGCCCAGGACTGTGAAATTAGGCCCACCACAGGTCAGGCAAACGCCAAGGATGAAGAATCCAGCTCAGATAGTAGAAGAGTCTAGCCCAGAGTAGGAAGAATAAGTTCATGTGCCAACATTATACATTTCACCACGAGTCAAGGATGCACCAGAGGTAACCATTCCCAAGGGTGCTAAGTTTCCTATTCCGCTACCGTCGATTGATCCTCGTGTAAAGGAAGATGGAGAACTGCCAGGATATGTCCCTACTCTTAAATTTGTAGACTATAACCTTGTATATAGTAAGACATATACTTAGTTTTGGTTATATCACTATATTATGGTTCAGAGGAACCCAAGGACCAATGTAGATGAGGTTGTTCCTATGGAACATGTCCAGATTCTTGAGTAGTTAGGCTTGCTCAATCTGTTGAGAATACCACATTTTGGACGAGGTGCAAAGGTTAATGCCATGGTGAGAGTGCTACTTTCTTGTGTGAATGGAGGTTACCTCTAGTTGGGTATGAGGGTTGACCTGAACGTCAATTTGATACACCGCATCACCGGGCTGTCCAAGAGCGGTAAGGACCCTCAGACACATATATCAGGGAAAAGTAAGAATACTAAGCTACCACTTCTTTTAGTTAACAAGTATAAGCTACGGAGAGGAGGTTGGGATTATGACCTCACAGCTTTAGCCAATGATACACTCAGATTTATGGCCAGTCTGCTTGCAGGCAGACTGTTAACCAAAGTTCTCCCAAAAGAAGTCACAGGATCAGTAATTCACCTTACCGTGCAGGTTGCAGAAGGTGAACACTTTAATTGGTGTTTGTTTTTACTAAACATTTTTCTTACAGATTGTTTGGCAGCACAAGATGAGCCAAACCACCCCTTCCATTTCTCGTGGCTACTTATATTATGTGAATTCGTCAGGTGGAGAGAGCTTCCCCATACCCAGTTTCTACAGCTACGAGGTGGAGAGTGCAGAGGCGCACGCTATGTAAACTTATGGGAAAGAAATATCCCAGCCAAGAAAAAGCTCAATATGATAGTATTCTATGAATACTATAAGCTGTTGAAGTGAGTCATCCAGGAGACACCACAGATCAACACAGAGGTTGTTGACATGTATAATAATCGGCTTGATTTCATTGCGGACAGGCATACAATCTGTATGAGGCCTAAATGGTTTAGAACAGATGACTGGGCTATTGGATTGTTCAGGATGATAGCGGAGGATGTAGAAGATGTCATCAAATATTTTATTGAAGCATGGAACAAGGCATTAAAAGATGCCACAACAGGAAATCTACCAGCAGATACCGCACCAATAGATCCACTAGACAAAGGAAAAGGTTAGGTGTGTGTCAAGAGGAAAGATGCAGTAGAAGTGCCACCAGCGGCACAAAAGAGGAAAGATGCAATAGACCTGCCACCACCGGCACCAAAGAGGAAAAAATTGAAAGCCTCAAATCCAACTACACGGACCGCACTAATAGAGGATGATTATGATATCATCACAGTGAGATTGAAGGAGGAGATGCGAGACTCATTTCAGGTGATGCAGACATCACAGGACAAGCTGCAGAGCATGATAGATAAGCAGCTTCTGGATTTGAGAGCACTAACTAAGAAGACTGCCATGATGCAGACTCAGCCAGTCAAGGTGACAGTAGGAGAAAGCTCACAACCATTGATTTCCCACATGGAAGTCTTTGCAGAGGATCGCACCAATATAGTTCTAATACCGTCAAGGAGCATCCGATTCCCTACTTCGATGATTGATGCGCAGATATAGGTTAGACAACCTGTCAAGGTTAATCTGGCACAATTCCCTGTTGATCAACTACAGGTGATCCAGCAATAGATAGCCGTAGATCTCAAGGATAGAGAGCTTGCGACTTATAACCAGAGTACTCAGCTGAGACAACAGGATGCAAATATCACTGCAGGATTTCAGACAAAGGCGGAGGATTTAAGAGTATATGAAGAAAGAGAATGGGATCTCAGTCAAGTCCTGTAGAACATCGCATTGGAGTTACCCGAGTGTAACATAGAATTTGCCTTTCCTCTAACGCAGAAAGTAACAAGAATTGCAGATAGAACAAAGGCTCAGGAAGAGACAATGGCCAAAATGGAGGAAGACCACAAGGCACAGATCGGTGAGCTTGAGGCTCGAGCACTAGGAATTCCTGAGGCAGACAAGGAAGCAAGGGCGTAGGCCTTTAGACTCACTTCAATGCAGATGAAGTGTCATATAGATGATGCAAAGTCATTAATAGCTGATGCAACGAAGACATGGTCAAAGCCAGAAGAGCTCCCAGATAGAATGGATTTGCAGCAGAGCATCCAAAACATGGAGAATGCAATAGCAGCAATAAAGGAAGAAGTCAAGAGCTTAGGAGCTCTTGCAAAGATGAAGAATATGACAGAGATGAACCGTTTGCAACAGGAAGCACAACGATTGCGAGAAAAAGACATACAATTAAATAATATGCTTCAACCATATCAGGAACAAATAGCATAGCTGGTCGATGCGGTTGAGCAGAAGGTCAAGGAGTTCACTGCAAGTAAGAGTGAAATTGATAGCGCAGAAGACCCCATGATTGCTCAATTCATGCTTGAAGCGACACAAGATTGTGTCCAAGATATGAACAAAGATATTGCAGGACTCAAGGAGAGATTCGCAAAGACTTCACAGGAATCCAAGGAGATGATACAACAAAAGAAATCAAATGCCAGTGTCTCGGGGATGAGCCACAAGTAAGTGTTAGGGGACTGTTGGAGCAGGGTCCCGTAGCTACAAGAAAAGATGCTATTTTTGGTAGAATATGGACAATTTTTGGAGGAAAGACAGTTTTGGTCATGCAATAAAGGTACGACGCTATAGTGCATTTCCCGTTGAGGATTGCCAGTCGAAAATAACGGTGGTTGGAACAAGAAAGTCAAAGAGAAATAGTACTTGAAGCAGCTGCGAAGAGAGCTCAACCATTGCATTTAAGGCAGCAGTGACGACAGGAGGACTCAGCTACCCTCATAAACGAAGAAGGAGCAACAGGCTAAGATATTAAAGGCAAAGGGAAGAAGGGGAGTGACCAAGGAAGCGGTGCCCATACCCACGATCAGCGCTGAAAAGCGTGGAAGATTGCAAAAATATGTAGTGTGACCGGTAAAGTGGCAGTACAAAGTATAGAAAGGTCGACTATCACAGTTAGGGTTTTGGGTTACTGCTGGGATAGGCCCACAGTTTTGTATCATGGTGAGACCTTTGGGCCACCTATTTAAGCATGTATTTTGTATTATGAAGGGGTAGATAGCTAGCCAGATAGATAGAGAGATAGATAGATAGCTAGCCAGACAGATAGAGAGATAGATAGATAGCTAGCTGGTTGATAAGGTTGTAACTGTTGTCAAGCTTTGGTTCAGTCTTCAAGTTTGTAGTTATCTTACTGTAACCAGTGGTCGGATCCTTGAGCATGAATGTAACAATCCGCAGGGATTGAAAGAGAGAGAGAGAAAGAGTATATTGTAAGAAGAAAGCAATATAGGGAGAGAAGAGATCTAAGAGAGAAGGGCTCCCAGCTGTGTGCATGGAGTTTCCCAGAAGATCTCTAGCTGTATAAGAGGTTGCAGCAGAACTGTGTTACTCTCTCAAGATATAATATAAACACAGTTCCAGTGGACATAGCTTTCCCCCTGGAAGTGAACCATGTACATCCGTGTGTTGTGCGACTGTTTCATGTGATTGTGCTCTACTTATTTGCTATCTGTTATCTGTTACATGAACTTTGCTTATCAGTTAATGAATGTATGTATTCTATCCTTCAGTTTATAGTAACATAGAAGGTTAAATGCAAGTTGAATGTGACGAGTACTCTGTATATGAGTTTATCAGTGCTTGATTCATGATAGTAGCAGCTACTATGTCAAGTGACTTCTGTATATTTAGTTCAATGAGTTGAGTGTAATTGATGTTAAGCATGTTAAACTGTAGAAGCTTAAGTGAGGTTGTTTAACACCTTAATGAAGGTTAAGTGAGCTATTATACCCAGAAAGGAAGCCTTTGGACCTTGAGAGTTGATGAGTATATTGAGTCCTAGTGTAGGAAACATTGCAGTGTATAAAGGCGATATCGCACTGTCGAGGAGGCTACGGTGTGAGATATTGCAGGTTAAGATCCAAGTGGAAGAGAGAGTTTGTGCATCGTCCTAGAAGATGTGATGCGATAAGAGTCAGTCCCATAGCAGAGTCAGCTAGGAAGAGAGAAACAGCCCTTGCAGAGAGATTTAGCTGGTTAAGTAGAGTCAAGAGAACCCAGGATGCTGCAGAACCTGGTTGAGAAAACCTGATTCTTTAGCCACCCCATCTAGGATCACTTCGGGTGAGATGTCAGGCCGTTCTTTGGTCTGTCACCGAAAGGGCCAGTGAGCTAGGGGTTTTGTTGGTACAATAAAGTAAACCTGGGTCTTCCCAGAGGAAGACCAACAAATTGTGTCCCCACCGTTATTTGATAAGCTACATAGATAGGGACTTTCTCTCCCTTCCAAGTGCAGTTGAGCCTTTCAAATGGGTGGAAGCAAAGTATGCAATCTATCAAAAAGGTTCCCATGTAAAATTCAGATTTCCTTTTGTGTAAGCCTTCTTGGGATGCAGTAATAGAAGTGAATAGGCTATTGGCCACTATATCAGCCCAATTGAAAATTGTTCCTTTCCTGGACACATAGTAAATCAGTGGGATCCATTGAAAATTGTAAGTTCTACCATCATCCTTGCTGAAAATATTGTTCAGTATAAACACTACCATTCTATATGGGGTACATAAATTAGTAGTTTTGTATTCCTTCGACTGCTTGTTTCTGAGCATTTTCCCTTCTGCTACCATCATCTTTGTTGTACCTATGTAATCAAATTTTAATTTTTTTACCCATTCGGTTGTCATACTAATTTCTGAGGGAGGTAGGATGTATGATTTTGCAATAAATACTGGTGTGAAGGATGTAAATGCTTTGTTTTCCATGTTGTTCATTATCATCCCTACTTCATCCACTCTGGGACAAATACAACCAATAACCTCTGTGAAAGGAAATATCTCTGTTCTGGTAGATACCTCGGTGATCCCAAACCTCCGTATGTTGTCATATAGGAATAGCTCTTCCAACCCTGCCTATGGAACTCTTTTTTCTACAAACATATGGTAGATTTGGCCCCATTTGAATTTGAGTTCAGCTCCTGTTACTGGCTTTGTATCTTCATAGATTAATTCCACCCTTGGTGTGGGTGAGCCTTCTATATCTGAGTCATAGTCTATGATCTTTACCTTCTTCTTTCCCTTCTTCATCATGTCATTGGGTATAAGTTGTGACTGCAACAACAAAACACATTTCAGAATTTACATTATTGAACAAACTCGTGCATTCGAAAAGATAAAATGTTAGGATATTCTAGGCACACCACTTCTAAAAAACATCACTAGCAACCTGCCTTACGCCGCCATTCTCACCCATCGGGATAGAAAAAATGCTCTACAACTTAGTGGGTCAAAAATTTTGTAATAGAAACCTTAAGACATAAGGAGCCCCGAATAGGACGTCCTTAGCTTTGCAAAATGTAAAATAACTCCAAACATGTGAAACCCCTCTTCCCATACACACAATCTTTATGGGGCTCACAGTCTACAGGTGGCGCTGCCCTAGGTTCAAACCATCAGGCTCGAGATCTCACAACTAGAATATGCAAATACAAAACCTAAATGGTTTGCATAAAATGGGGAAACCGTAACCTCTTCTATTTCCCAACAATGAGAACCAAGTCAGCTCCATGCAGTGAAAATCCTGGGCCTCTAGAGATTCATCATGACCTAACAGGTTTTATGGGAAAAAATGCCTCTGGATGAAATGGTGAAGCTCCTTAAGCAGGTAGGGCGGTCAGAACAAGTTAAAGTTGAAAAGAATAACAACTAAACCTAAAGTGTGAGGAGAACGTCCTTTTAAACCTAAAACAAAACCTATATACTCGCACTTGGAAAACCAACAACTGACAGCTCAAAAAACACATGAAATCACCAATCAATAGTAGGCACACGAAAAACCTACCTAGCAGGAGACCAACTAGACATGCAGTCATGGATGCTTGAGTTGATGTGCCAGGTGAGCTTCAAATGGAAATTGCCACTAATTACATGCAGTCTTGACCGAGATAGAAAATCATGATTAACAGCTTTAGAAATCTCACCATAAAAAAATGGTAAAAAACCCCTCCAACAGCATATAAATATCCATTCACAGGTTAAAAATAAATTAAGACAGTCGGTAAGTATTTTAAAACCCACATGCATGAGGTTCAAACAATTCTAGCACCAAAACATGGTGCATTGGGTTCCTTCAGATAAGTAAAAGTGAGAAAAGCCCCGACAATGGTAGCTCGACAAACCCTAACACAGCTGCAACCATCGTCTCATGAACCAGCAAAATGCCCACATTCCTTTTGCGGCTTGGTGGTCAAAACATTGTCGAAAAAAATATGGACGACAACCACCGTCACGGCTCCAAGACTAAAAACTCTCTGCCGAAGCGGGTGTGTGGAAGAATGGGCTATCGTGAAAGTATATCTATGTCGTTGCGGGAAAGAGATAGACATCCACCCAATGCAACAAGTCGTAAACCAAGTTAAGAATCAAGCTTCGGAACTTGGAAAACCATCCACCATAGTGGAAAAGAAACGATAAACCTGGTGCAACACAAAATGAAAGGTTAACCCCCATAGCGGCTCCAAAATAAAAAAAATATCCATCGTAGCAGAACAAAAATATACGGACACATTCTAGACATTCAAACCAAAACTTGACCTATCGTTGCATCTTGGATTTTCAAAAACTTTAGCTGCAGTAGATAGAAAAACTATTCCGGCGGCACATAAGAAAAGAAACGTCCACCGTAGCGGCTCAAACTCGAACAACCATCCACTATAGTGGATCAACTTTTACAATCACCCAATTTTGTGGCTAAAATACCTTTTCCTTCCTTAGGATAAAACCACTTCTTGAACTTCCCCAATGATGAAACCAATCATAAATGCTGGATTTTAAAAAAAAAAAATGCCTAAGTAGCAAAACTAAATTTCAAAAAGGGTGGGGGGGGTACAACACGCTAAATGTTTTTGGGGTGGTAGTTGCAACAGCAACACCTTCTTAAGTGAATTTGATTTTGAAGTGAAACATATCAAGGGTAAGGAGAATACGCTAGAATATGCACTCAGTCGATGAACTCACGAAGTATATGAGATCACTATGAGCTAACGATAAAGTGATCTGTTGAGAAAAATAAAAGCAGCCAGCATCCATGATGCTGAATATGAAAATTTACTGAATAAATTACTGAAGGACAAAGTAAACATGAATGGGACAGAATTCAAAGTAGACCAAAAAAGGTTAATTTTGTTTATAAGAAGAATATACATGCCTAATGTTGTAGATATAAAGTTGTTTGTTCTAAATGAAATGCACATACCTCCTTATTTAGGGCATGCTGGTTACCAAAAGATGATAAAAGCACTCATAAAGAAATTCTCTTGGCCCAATTTAAAGGCATATTTAGTTGATTATCTAACGAAATGTTTGGAATGTCAGCAAGCGAAGCCTAAACATCAACGTCCAATAGGTTTGTTACAACCTTTGCCGATTCCTGAGTGGAAATTGGAGGTAATATTTTTGGATTTCATCATAGGTTTTCCTTTAACTCTTAAATAACATGATTCAATTATGGTTGTGGTAGACAAGTTAAGAAAGCATGCACATTTTATTCCTATGAATTCCAATTACAAGGATGTCAATTTTGCTGAAATATTTCACCTACATGGAATACCAAAGATGGTAATTTCTGATCGGGATGTCAAGTTTACATCAAACTTTTGGAAATCATTGTTTGCAGGGTTGGAAACCAAGATAAATTTCAGCACTAGCTATCACACTGAAATAGATTGACATACATAAATACCAAACCAAGTCATTGAATACATGCTGAGGATGTATATCATGGAGAGTACCACAAGTTTGGAAGACTATTTTCATCTAGTAGAGTTTGCATACAATAATGGTTATTAGGCCTCATCGAAGATGATCCCATTCGAAATCCTATATGGGAGGAAGTGTACTAATAATGTTCGTTGGGATGGCCGATTGGATCGTTTGATGATAGGACCTAAGATGTTGCAAGACATGGAATAAACTATATGAAAAGTACAAAAGAACATGAAGGTGGCGCATGATCGCCAAAAGAGCTATGCTGACTTGAAGAGACAACATAAGGAGTTTTCCAACAAAGATCATGTTTACCTCTGATCGTTGGGCCAGGAGAGACCACAAGGAAGAAATAAAAGCACAAGTGTAGACAGGAAAGGAAGGCATGTGACATAGTAAATAAAAGAAAAGAAAGAAAGGAAGCACATAAGAGAGAAAGCTCTGATGAGGAAAAGCGTGATGATGAAAAAGATAATCTATCGGTGTGCAGAAAAGAAATGGCTCGAAAGTGATAGGACAAGAAGACTGTAGATACTAGAAGCGATGGAATATTGAAAGGCATTTTCGTGGCTAGTTATGGTCTGTAAAATATGTATTTAAGGACATTTTTGCAGCTAGTTATGGTCTTTAATAAATGTATTGAAAGACATTTTTGTGGCTATTTATGACTATAAAAAATGAGTTGTACCCAGTCGACCATGCGTGGTCTTGTAGAATATATAAGTAGGAAGTGTTAGAATAATCAACCCATAGTTTACCCATTTATACATTAATTTAATTATTTATGTCTTATTAGCCTAGTTCATGTGTCCCACCTTGTGCAAGTTGTCATTTGCCTATCTATAATCGTTAAAATTTCCTTATTTCACTCATGTAGCACATGGGAGAGCTAAAGGAATCAATTCTGCTTTATTCCTGGCCTCCTAGGTGCCCTTCTGCTTTTTCTGCTTTATTGCCTGCTTTTTCAGTGTTTTAAGGCAAAAGGAAAAGCTAGACTAGGTGAGGTTGACTAGTTTTTTGTCCTACACATCCTCCTCTCTTTTCTCCATGAAAAAGCATGTATGAGATGCCATTCCATTACTCTTCAGCTTACCTAAGCCTTTTTTCTAATTCGTGAGCTCGATGACATATTTGGGATCAACTTTTTACACCTATGGGGGATTTGCTTATTTTTGGTAAGCCTGCTTTATGCTAGATTTGAATTGATCCTCATGCATTCGAATGCCTGATGTATGTTATTTATTCAGAAACCTATGTTATTATAGGGTTGGCTATTGTACACTGATTTAATATAGTTTAGTGTTCAACTCCAATTTTCAGTCTCTTTGTGAGTGATTTTGCATGATCAATTGTTAATTGTTGTGAGTAAAATTAATCTATCACCTGGTTCAATTTCCACATGGTATTAGAGCCATTGTATGTTTTTTCTCTCCTTCAAAAATTGTTTTGCGGGTTCGACATCAGTGACTGGGAGTCTTCTACTGACAGCCGGGACAAATTTTCTAAGCTATGGATCAGTCACAGAAAACTATCTTGAATCCTTTCAATTTCTTTGAATGGAAAGCAGAGATGGAGATATTGTTGAGAGTGAAAGGCCTCTACAGGGTGACTATGGCAATAGAAGCAGAGCCCAATGCAGCTGTAGAGAAGATAAAATGGCACAATAGGAGGGATGAGGCTTATGGCCTCCTGCGTTTGAGTATTTCCAGAGACCTCCTTTTCCATCTTGATGGATTGACATCACCGAATGAAGTATGGGAGAATCTTGCTGATATTTTTGGAAAGACATATGAGATGAGGGGACATCAAATCGAAAATTAGCTGATTTCTCTGAGTCCAAATAGCTTTGAATCCCTGCAGCTATATTTCTCCAAGTTCAAAGAACTAGTTTTGTAGCTAAAATAGTGTGGTATTGAAAAGAAAGATGATCAGCTCGTATTGGACATCCTCTCGAAGCTAGGACCTGATTATTCATTGTTTGTTTGGACCTTCTATGCCACAAAACTGACAGCTTGAACCTGGAAGATGCCTAGCCTTGCAAATTTCATGGAATCTCTCACACAAGAACAGGACAAGCTGGTGATGATGGGCACCATCAAACCATCCAAAGATCAAGATTTTATTGTTGGAGATTCGAAGGTGGATTCAAAAAGCAAAAAGAAAGCTAAAAAGCCACCTTAGAAAAAGAGAGACAAGAAACAGTCTCCGGAGGATCCACAAGGTCCCAAGAAGAATTACCAAAAGAAGAAGAACAAAGGTGAAATGAACAAGTGCACATACTGCAATAAGGGAAATCACTCTGAAAGCTCTTGTATGAAAAAGTAGATAGACATGCTGACCCAACTCCTGGAGAAGAATGGCATCTCCCTTCCAGAAAGCTCAAAGAAGAGAGAAGGAGGATCAAGTTCAGATGATAGAGAGAGAGTTCATGCTCTAGTTGCTGGCACATCAAGCTCACCTGGTTTTATCATTGATTCTAGAGCTTCAAGACACATAGTTTCGACTAAGGAGGCCTTCTCCTCACTAGATATGTCGAAAGGACCATCTACTGTACTGGGATATGACTCTCTCACTGAAAGTAAAGGCAAAGGTAGGATAGATCTTGATCATGGTCAGTTCAGCAATGTGCTGTATGTGCCTGGTATCGCCTCCAACCTCCTGTCAGTGTACCAGATGACCCACACTGGGTCTCCTAAGAAGGTCATATTCTCCCCCAATGAAGTTGAGATCACAGAGATTTCAACTAGTAGAGTCATTGCAAAAGGAGTTGTGAATCATGTTCAAAAGGTATACATGTTCTCACACTTCCTACCTCACTCAAACCCCTCTGCTCTTCTCATTCATGCTAATGAAGCCAGCAAGCTGTAGCATGAAATATTTGACCACCTAAATTACAAGTATGTTTTTCATCTTAGTGAAAAAGATATGGTCATAGGGTTTCCCAAGATAAAATTTTCCAAAGGAGTCTACCAATGTTGTATCCTAGGAAAACACCCAGAGCACAAATTTGAGAGAGCTAGTCATGAGAGAACCTCTGCACCCCTCGAGCTGATCCACAGTGGTGTTGCTGGCCCATTCCCTCATATGTCCATGAGTCAGGCCAAATATGCATTGACTTTCATTGATGACTTTTCCAGGTATTGCTGGGTTCACTTCCTGAAACACAAGTCTAAAGTTTTTGGCCTATTCAAAGTCTTTAAGGCTTTGGTTGAAAACCAGTCTGGAAGGAAACTCAAGGCCCTCAAATCTAACAATGGTGGTGAGTATGTCAAGTTTGAGTTTATTAATTATTATGCAGATGCAGGTATTCAGATGCAGCATTCTATCCCTTACACACCACAGCAAAATGGTGTTGCTGAGAGGAAGAACAGATCACTGAAAGAGATGGCAACATGCATGATGGAGGCCAAAAATTTGCCACCAAAGTACTGGGACGAAGCTATCAACTATGCAGCCTATATTCAGAATAGGGTGCCTCACAAACAGCTTGATTGCATGACTCCCTTCGAAGCATGGAGTGGGCACAAGCCAGATGTGACCCATTTCAGGATTTTTGGCTCAAAGGCTTGGGCTAGAATCCCGACAGAGAAGAGGAAGGATTTGCAGCCCCAAAGCCAAGAGTGTCTTTTTGTTGGATACTCTAAAGATTCAAAAGGGTACAAGTTAATAAATTTGAGCACAAACAAAGCCTTCATTGAAAGCTGTGTTCAGTTTGAAGAAGAACCCCTTGCAGCAGTGGAAGTTGGTGAAGCCTCTTCACCACCTGAAACTCAAGAAGAAAGTAAAGAGTTTGTTGAACATGCTGATTCTGATTTTTCTGATGGATATGATTTTATTTCAGACCCTAACATCCCCACAAGGCCAAAATGGGCAGCCAAGACACTACATGCAGCAGGTGAGCTAGCTGGGGATCCCAATGACCCAAGGAGGACTAGATCTCAGTTTGAGAGTGGTCTGTGCATGAAGGATCCTATGTTTGCTGAAAAATGCTATTTGATGGTGGATTATGATCCTCAAACATATGAATAAGCAGCAGGAGATCCAAGATGGAAAACAGCCATGAAGGAGGAGTTCAGCTCACTCTAGAAGAGCAACACATGGGAGCTAGTGGATCTTCCTCTAGGAAGAAAGTTAGTCCAGTGTAAGTGGGTCTATAAGACCAAATTTGCTGCTGATGGTTCACCACTGAAGTACAAGGCCATATTGGTATCCAAGGGATACTCACAGGTTCATGGCATAGATTACACTGAGACCTTTTCCCCAGTGGAAAAGATGGATTCCATCAGGCTAGCTCTAGCCATTGTAGCCTCAAGGCAATGGGAGGTACATCACATGGATGTAAAATGTGCCTTCCTGAATAAAGATATAACTGAAGAGATATATATGCAGCAGCCTCAAGGTTTTTCTACTAACCCTTCTCTTGTGTGCAGGTTGAGAAATTCATTGTATAGGATAAAGCAAGCCCCCAGGGCTTGGTATGCCAAGATCGATAGCTTCTTGCTATCATTGAATTTTGTTCAGTGCAAATTAGATCCAAATTTCTATTTGAAGTTAGTTAATGGTTCATTAATGATCATTGTGTTATATGTTGATGACTTCCTCATTACAGGAAGCTCACAAGCTGAGATTGCTTCCTTAAAAGGAGCTATGAACCAAGCCTTCTCCATGACAGATTTGGGGCTCTTAAGTCAATTTTTGGGGCTTGAGATCTCTCAAACCAAAAATGGAATCAAGGAGCACCAGTCCAAATATGCCTTGGACTTTCTGAACAAATTCAAAATGAAGGATTGCAAAGCAAGCAAAACTCCTTTCCTTTCAGGAGTGAAGCTGGAAGAAGCTGATTCTTCACTGATGGTAAACAATACACTGTATAGGCAATTGATTGGATGTTTATTGTATCTGACACATACTAGACCTAATATTTATTATGAAGTAAGTGTGGCTTCTATATTCATGGATCAGCCTCAAGAGATCCATTGGAAAGCAGCCAAAAGGATCCTTAACTTTGTTCAGGGAACAAGGACACATGGGATCTTCTATAAAGCAAAATCCGATCTTGATTTGATTGGATTTACTGACAGTGATTGGGCAGGTGATAGCACAGATAGAAAGTCCACTTCAGGATATGTGTTCATGCTTGCAGAAGGGCCAATCAGCTGGTCAAGCAAGAAACAGAGTGCCATTGCACTCTCATCTACAAAAGCAGAGTACAGAGGAGTTGTTAATGCAGCAACTCAATGTTTATGGTTGCAGGGTTTACTTGGAGAGTGTGGCTTCAAACAAGAGTAGTAAACTACCATCTACTATGATAACTAGAGTACCATTCAAATATGCAAAGATCCAGTTTAGAAGCAGAGAACCAGGAACATTGAGATCCATATGCACTACATCAGAGAACTTGTGCATGATGGCACCATTCATCTACTCTTCTACTCATCTTCAGAACAAGTAGCTGATATCTTCACCAAAGCATTTTGTGAGAAGACCTTCAGCAATCTCAAATCACTGCTATGGATTGCTGATCATGCTATGAAAGCATGAGTGAAGACAAGATTCTACAATTTTGTTTTACAGTCCATGTTTAAGGGAGGATTTTCCCAAGTTGGTTTCGCCTCTTGCCTTGTTTAAATGGACATGCAGTATGTAAAGGGTGACTAAGCCTTGTTTCTAGGCCCTATAATTTTCTGATATATTACTCATAATTCAAGCTTAAGGGGGGCTGTTAGAATAATCAACCCATAGTTTACCCATTTAGACATTAATTTAATTATTTCTGTCTTATTAGCCTAGTTCATGTGTCCCACCTTATGCAAGTTGTCATTTTCCTATCTATAATGGTCAAACTTGCCATATTTAACTCATGTATCACATGGGAGAGCTAAAGGAATCAATTCTACTTTATTCTTGGCCTCCTAGGCACCCTTCTGCTTTTTCTGCTTTATTGTCTGCTTTTTTAGTGTTTTAAGGCAAAAGGAAAAGCTAGACTAGGTGAGGTTGACTAGTTTTTTGTCCTACACATCCTCCTCTCTTTTATCCATGGAAAAGCATGTATGAGCTTCCATTCCACCACTCTTTAGCTTGCCTAATCCTTTTTGCTAATTCGTGAGCTCCATGACAAATTTGGGATCAGCTTTTTACACCTATGGGGGATTTGCTTATTTTTGGTAAGCCTGCTTTATGCTAGATTCAAATTGCTCCTCATGCATTCGAATCCCTGATGTATGTTATTTATTCAGAAACCTATGTTATTACAGGGTTGTCTATTGTACACTGATTTAATACAGTTTAGTGTTCAGCTCCAACTTTCAGTCTATTTGTGAGTGATTTTACATGATCAATTGTTAATTGTTGTGAGTAAAATTAATCTATCACCTGGTTCAATTTCCACAGCAATAACCTATTTTATATAAGGGTTGTTGTTGCTGAAGTTAAAAATAATTCAAGATCATAGAGAAGTCTGATAGTACTGTTCTACTGTTCTGGTAGGCTGCTGAGTCGCAAAACTCATTTTGTAGAAGGGTTTTCGATTAGTAGGAGTCATTTTGCAGCTGAGTGCGCAAATAGTAGTTAGAAGAGTTGATCAAGGATGTGTGTGGATTAGTAGAAGTAAATATAAGAAAGATTAATAAAATAGAGAGCATGAGAGAAAGAAAGAGTCTCAGCTGAAAAACACATATCTTAAACATTCTGCAGTCATGTCACAGACTGAAAGGTTCCATATATTTCTCATGCCAAATGAAGAGCACCTTTGTGGTTTTTACCCAGATGGGTTTTCACATTATCTCTTATGTCGCATGAATGTTGAAATTTAAATGCTGAATGTTTTATTATCTTTCCTTGTTGATGTTTATTTCTTCAGTGAATGTTGCAATATTGAGAAAAGCAGTTGTATGAAGGAATGCCTAAAGCATCGTCGAAGCATTTTTATTATTTCATGTTCAAATACTGTTAAGTTGTAATATAATTGCACCAATATCCTTTGTTGTTAATGAATCATCTGTGTCGCACATTTATACCAGTTGTTAAGTTGTCAAGGAAAAGGTTATGTTGCACGATGGTTGTATCACATTGTTGCACCATGGTCGAGCTAGTAAAGAGAGTCCAACCTGACTCTTTCAAGAAACTTGGTTGTGCGCCAAGCGACTGTAATTCCTTGCGGACTATGGAAACATGGTTCTGGAAGTTACACATTAATATATCTTGAGTGAGATTGCACTTGCAATGCAGGTGTTTCCAAATGAGCTTGCTTTATCGGGCCAATATATTTGGGTGTTTTGTTGCTGTTATGTGGGTCTGCTGAACTTGGGTTGTGAGAGTAAGTAAAAGTAGACAACAAATATTTTTGTTTCTGGGAACCTTAATCATTTGGGTTGAGGTAAATGTTGTGGCATCTGACAAAGAAGGAAATAGAGGATTGGATGGAGTCTAAGACATTACCATTTGCGCAAGGACAAAGATTAATATCATGGTTGAGCACAGAAAGTTGGTTGGACCAATAAATATACACATGTATTCATGAAATACTCTTTTGCACGAGTGGTTGTCAATATTGGTGACTTGACAGAAAATTTTTTAGGGAAGAGAAGCAGTCGAGTGGAGTGCTCAGCTGGTCTGCGAGTTAACCAGTCTAAGTAACCCCATCTATAGAGCTATTGATTTTTGGTTCGACAGTATTTTGCAAGGATATATTACTAACTTTGCAGTTGAGACGATAACCTCGTATAGTGAGGAAGAAATAAAAATTTTCCAAGGACCCCAAAGGAGATACTTGTTATCTATAAATACATGGATAAAGATTCTCATCTCTGAGAAGGGAATTTTGTAGTTCAATGGTTGAGTCTTATATCAAGGAGGAAGGATATGTCGCAGGCGACCTATAAAGAAAATGGAAAATGGTGAGATGAGATGCTCCTAGGAAGTACAAAACTTGAACTAGAATCTTGATTTCTAAGGATTTGAAGGAGATACTGGTTAGGAAAAATAAGAAATACAATAGGAGGAATACAAAACCCTAGTCTGTTCGAAGAAAGTGAGTACAAGTTTGAGTCGCGTCTAGAAAAAGGCTCTTACGACAAAGAGAAAGAATATAGCCCAATTTCTAAAGGAGAAGAAGAATCATAAGAAACTATAGAGACACCAAGATCAGAGCATAACTACACCACACCAGGAGCATCTCCACAGGTAATGTATAGAGCCTCATCTCCTGAAAGAACTATCAATACTACTAGTATGAGTGCTGCGACTAGTGAGCACATAAGTGTATGTTCATTAAGTTGTTCATTTAACATCCCCAATGCCAAATCATTGGCTAGGGAAGATATTAGACTACCCACATTTAGTGGGAATGGAGCATAAGATCCATAGTATCATTGGTCCCTCTGTGAAGCTGTTTGGATAGCTTTCCAAGTTCATAATGCCGACATAAGGAAAGCACAGATGATTGTGACTCGACGGGGTCGCATGCCAGACTAGTTTATGAATTTTTCCATAGTACTAGCATGGAACCCACATAAGACCCTTGATGAGATCCGACTCGGGATGATTTAAGGGTACAAAACACCTAAATCTGAGTTGTGGTGTATCATTGAGATCAAGGAGATAAAGTAGTTACCAATGAAGTCCATATGGGATTTAAATCAATAGTTTAATACTTTGATGTCCAAAGTTAGTTTCCAATTGTAAAATGTACATCATAAAGAGTGTTTTATTGTTGCAATGTTACTACACATCAGAGCGCCTTTGATGCAATAGAATATTGTGTCGCATATGGAAGCGCTAGAAATACCGATGAAGCTAGAATCCTCGCTGATAGGAGATGGTGAGACAAGAATGATGCAGATTCAGTCATAGTTGGATAATCTGATGGTACAGCTTGAGGATCTTAATAAGGGAAAATAAATCCAAGAGGATTTATGGTGTACAAGATGCAGAACAAAGGGACACCACAAGGATAATTTTCAATCATACATGAACTATATCTCATCGAGTGTGCCCAATCTATTGAGTACCCAAGGACTACCCTGGTGAAGAATATGCCACACTAGAGGGTACCATGATGAGTAATATATGTAACTACAGAGGATTGTAAGTACCCCAACCATCCTTCTGTAAATTTTGTAATTCAGTAGGACACGATGAGAAATATGGAAGAGCATATCATCTCTTGAAGGAAAAGACAATAGAAGCCAACTTAATGAATAACAACGGGAATATTCAGGATGAACAAGAGAAAGTGCACTATCATCCTACACATTATCCATAATATCAGCCTTGATACCTATGTAATCACTATGCACCGTAGCAACCAAACTCTCAGGGTAGGGGTGGGAATTTTAGAGGTACAAGACAAGGAGGATTTGCCAGAGGAAGAGGTCACATTATATTCTATAATTATGTGCAGGGGGCATTATGCTAGAGATTTCTAGGAGCCTACAAATGCATGTTCATAGTGAAAAGTGCAGGATCATAATGTGGAACAATTTCCACAATTGATTGGAAAGTGGAAAGCTCATACCACTAGAGGTCCTAACCCCATGCAGAATCCCAATCTAAATACTAACCTAAATGTTCAAATGATTGTTAGTGATCCAAGAGAACCAAGTTTTGTTGTAGTAACATGAGGGGGTGCTATGATAGGAGATGATCCGAATATACCACAAGGACTACTGCATGTACGACCCGAGGTGCAAGAGAAAGTACCATTGTATTTTTCAACATGCGACCAGAGTTTGTAGATGTCGAATAGCTATTGACCTCGGTCGAAGTCAAGAATAAGCCCGAATGTTTTCAACAGCTATTCCAAAAGTAGATTCCAAACAAGTTTAGTCATCTCAATTCATTTCTTTCAAGTAGATTAGAGCTCATCCATGATAAAAATGTTGTCGCAGAATTACAAGCGCTTATAGAAGAAACCCTAGTAGAGTCGCAACCTGAAAGAAGGGTTAACCATGTTAAAAATAAATTCAAAATTGGGCACGAGTTAAGAATGACTGCCCAGGTAGGGGATTATGACATGGATTACATTATCCTAGATATACGGTTGGGCGTCAATATTCTGATCCGACAAATGTGGGAGAGCATGGGAAAGTCACACTTAGACTTGCCCCATGTCTAGTTGAGGCTTGCAAATCATGAAACGGTCCTACCGATTGGTAGGATAAATCAATTTCTTGTCAAGATTAACGGGCTGCACACATTGGCAGATTTTGAAGTCTTAAACATTGTTGACAACACGAACCCATATCACATGCTTTTGGGGATATACTGGGAGATATATAATAAAATGATTGTAAACTTTAGGAAAATAATCTTCTAATTTGAGGATGACAATATGAGGGTAGTGTCTCCCATTGATCCACTGGAGGGACAAATATATAAAAAACTAGTCTATAGTGAAGGACAAGGTAATTATCTGGATGAGATTTATAATGTATGTCACATGCCCCAATTTTGCAAAAATAATTTTATATTATTTGAGGAATAATATGTTAAATTTTATGCTAATTTGTAATTGATGACCCTATGGGTTCAAGGATATTTAATGTAAATTCTAAATATTTTATTTATAAATAAATAAAGGAGGAGAAAACAACTTAGGAGAGCTGTTAAAAGAATGTTACTAGTCAAATTGGTGGAGGAGACTGGGTGGAGAGAAAAATCACATGTGGCAGCATCTTAAAACCACTTCCAACTGTTGCAGGTGTCAACCTCCCTACATTTGTGGTCATGATTCCCCAAGAAAGTGGAATTAGAGTAGGTGGCTCAATTAATGAAAACTGACCCAAAAGACCTAGGCAATCTTTATAAAAATTCCCATTGAAGAGAGTTGATGTTGCTCATTCTAGATAAGTGATCATTTAGGGTGATTAAATGTACTTCAGAGAAATTCAATGGAGGGGAAATCTGGAAAGTATTTGAGGGGATAACTACGGATTGATCTATTTGTAGCTTTTAAGATGAAGATCATACTGCTAAGAGTAGAGTGTTTTACTAAGGTATTGAACTAGTCAGTTGATAGAGGGTTCTACTGTTTTCATTCTCCACCAGTTCTTAGCCAAGAAGACCAGGAACAGGCTCGAGCGTCCTGAGGAAGCATTGCTTGAGCACTCTCCAGGATGTTGGTAGGGAGGAACGACCTCCTAAAGTTGTTTTCATCTTGTCCTCAATAGGTTCTATGTTATTTTATTTACTTTTTAAGTTAAATAAATCTTAGTTTAACTATTATATGATGTTAAAAGTTCAGAGTTTGTGAAATGTTAGATTTAGTATTTTTATTAGATTGTTATAGAAATGAAACTAGCTTAGAGAATAGTGAAATAGAATGAAAATAAATTTCTAAACTGTGTTTTTCCCCACCTGGAAACTAGGTCGTACTTTAGCACACTTAGAATGCTTTAAGTAGATGAAAGAATTCTTAAGAGAATGAAAATAGTAGATAGGATTTTGTATCTGTAGATAGCAGAGTAATATTTGTTTCAATATTTAAAATATAATGAAAAACAGTATTATGGTTTATTTGTGCTTACTGTTTTACTTAATATAATTGAATAAAAATGCAAGAAAAGTAATAGTATACTAATACCAATAAAACTTTATAGAAGATAACAATTTAGTATTTACACAAGTTATTAACCACACAATATATCTCATAAACTATTTACTAAATTCTAAACTATTATTTAATACAAACAAGATTAGGCTTATGTTTATAGTCCCTTTATTTACGAAAAATAAATAAATTTAGAGAGTTAAACTCCTATTTCTTACAGAGCTTAGAATAATTCTAAATTACAGAACAGTAAATAAGAATAAATGTAAATGTAAACATTAAAATAAATAAAACTAAGAATGGCATAAATAGGAGCTAATTATTTTAAACAAACAAGCTTATAACCTATGAAAGAAGAATCTGAGGGTCGAAACCCTAGCAACTATTCTATCCTTTTATAAATTAATCTATTTAAAGTTTTAACCATTTATTTTTTTTACTGTGTAAACAAACTTAACAAGAAGACTATAAATCGTGCCATGGACTATTTATAGTCTTTAATTGAAAATAAAACATCCTTTATAAACTGTATAATAAACACTTAATTTACAAGTTTCCATAACCATGGTGAAAATGAGATAGAGCTCGAAGTTTAACAAAAATATTTCTTAAAAACCAACTGTATTACATTATCAGGCCATATGGATTTAAACTTAATAGAAATACATATCACGGCCCAAGGCCGAAATTTACCCAACATGACAGCAGGGGTTTGCAAGTAAAAACTGGAAATCCACATCATATTAAAATCCCTTAACTAATGTGAAACCGAAACAGGATTCCAAGCACTATGTGTCTCCCTCAACAACCCTCATTGCAAGTAGCATAAAAAACCATGTTTGAAATCAGGGCTTATCGGTTAGGCCACGAGTCGAATGAAGCCAGCCATTGTTTTATTTTCACCGAAGCTTGGAGCTATCATGGGTTCCTGTAAATAGCACGAGACTGAGTGTTAATTTAATGCTCAGCTTATAAGTTTAAAACCCTAACTGTATTGATAATTTGACAAAGGGTTTCCATATTAAAAATCGGATTATCTTTACCTGTATGCAAGAAGCGGAATCGAGCAATAAATAAGCTATCACTAGCTTAAGCAAATTATCTAGAGGAGTATTCAAACCACTATGCCAACCTTGGAGGGAAGACGGTGTCAACAAGCTTAAAAACTTCACCAAGTCATGACGAGTCATGAGAAGACAAGATTGAAACCATGGATAGGCTAAGAGCCAAACACAACAACCGATAACCACTCATGCAGTGAGACTCACAACCATGAAGTTCTAGATTCTAAGACTAAGGAACAAGTCTACAGCAACAACAAACTCAAGCCATGAAGCAAGCAAGTAGAGGAACAACCTCTCATGGTTGTCAAGAAAAATACACAGGGCAGCCCGCAGGCCAGCGAAACCCTTAGAGTAAAAATGACAGATGAATAGGGTTTTCCAACCTTTTAATTCACCAATGCATGGAAAAGAGGAGACCACATGCCCTCCAAATAATTCAACCATGCGAGGGTCTTGTCTATAGTTTTTTTTCATTCCAATTATCAACTTATTATTACAATGATCAATAAACAAATTATGCACATGACTATGGAATGTATATATATTCATTAATGAAATCATAAATGATGGTATCGAGGTTGTTGTTAATTGGTAAATAATGATTTTATAACATTTAACTTTCCATTGATACAATCCCAAAATCGAACATAGAGTAAAACATTCCAAATATTGATTTGTATAATTACTTGCAAAATGACTTTAAATAATTACATATTATTTAAAGTACAAACCATATCATTTTCTATCGATGGTTTAAGATTAGTTATAGTTGTTAATAACTATTATATGTCATTTGAATATAGAGTAAATGAGTTTGAACCATGTTAAATAAACAATCATGAAGCTCAACCTGGGTATAAGCTTTTACAAACAATATTGTGTATGCTCAACTTGCTAATGACAATAATAATGAATACTTTCATTATTTAGAAAGACAGTTTTGATTGTTTATGTTTACTTGGCTCTAGAGAAGTATAAGAATCTTTTTCATATTGTTTCACTTGATATAGACCTTAAATTAGAAGTTTCAGGTAGTAAAATATACCATAGTAGTTATTATAAACTACTTCTTATTATAAGTGAGGCAACATTATGATAGTAATTTTACTATGATGTGAACCATGTACAAGGTTTATAATTTATAGGAATAACACTAATAATGTATTTATCTATGATTTAGACTTTATAAAAGTGGTAGTAGGTAATATTCCATCTTAAGATGATGTATCTGGTTACAAGAATCAAACGGTTAATGTCATGGAGTTTCAACGTAGAATATTTCTACAGGATGCATGTAACAATTATATTGGAACATTATAAAATAAGGGATAATATATATTGTTACAATAATACAAGCAGCAAGGCAATAGTTTAAGTACCAAAGTCTATAAATTGAAGTTTAGCTTACTTACATACAAAGAACAAGTTAATAACTCCCACGGGTAGCAATAAAATGACAAAATAGAAACATGTACTCTAATGGAAATCTTTACTATCAAGATTGATAGGAATAATTTCATGAATAAGAGAAAGTACATTTAAACATAACATTAGTGATATAAGCATGTTAAAATAGAAGTAAATGTATGACGAAGAACATGAGCTCTAAGCTCACAGTAAGTATCTTTGTTTCGCTAAGTATAATAAAGATAACAAATCTTTATAGCTAAACTTTGAATACTGTCTTAGAAACAAAAAAATTTAGGAGACAAATTACTTTACCTCATCAGAGCTTGCTTGAGAATAAACAGTTTATTTACTAGCATATTAATGTGCAAACATAAATACTTCTTGCTACCTTATGAATTAAACTCCTACCTGATCGATCGTTACATTTTGAACCTGTAAGAACCAACAGTCCATCTACGTTAGCATAACACTAAGTAAGCCCAAGTTTTCAAAGATAGATTTCACCTACTTGCCAAAAAGTAACATTATCAGTAAGTCTAAAAGAAATCTGGATGCACGTCATTCCTCTATACTTTACGGAAATGAAATTTGTATTAGTAATTGTGTTATGAAACTAATTAATATTAACTATTAAACTGTTTCATTTTCCGCTAACCGCTAGCAGTTAGTAAACTGTGTTATCAAACATTTTATGTTATCTTAAAAATTTTAAATTTTTATGAAATTTTGGGGTTATGACAATGTCACTTCCTTAAAAGAGGATTACCTCAATCCTACAACGGATGGGAACATGTGATGGAGGAGTACTAGTTCCTACACATCTGATTCAGGAGAGGCATTAGATAATTGGAAAAATAGAATGCATGAAGTCTCTATGAGGAGATGTCTTGGGATGACCAGGTCTGTGCGACGGGTGGAGAATCAGTCGAGGGAGTTACACACATATGAGGTATTACCTAACCTTGAGACCTTTCTAAGTCATTTTGAAGGACCAGTAACTGAACTGCAATGATTTTCTATGCTAGACTATGTGCTAAAATCTATGCCCGCTAGTTGGTGGGGTATGCACAAGAAATCCACATCCGAATGGACACAATGCAAAATATTGTTGGTAGTAAGATTTAGTGAAGAATTCATAGTTTCAAGTCAGAAGTACATAGGGTTATAAAACCCTATTGAGGACCTCAATCAGTGTCACACGACATTTGCAGAACACCCACGATAGGAATGGATCCATCATTTCATACACACATTCGAAATGACACCCAGGAGCTGGTATACATCCATGGAGTTGCGACAAGGAACTCAAGATTGAGATGAAGTGGTTAAACAATTCATGCACACATTTTCATTTGCTAATGATAATTTGATAGTTAATGTTGTGCTTCAAGCGGTAAAGGATAAAATATTTGTTGAAATCCCTGTTGAAGTCTTGAATTCCCACCAGCGCAGTGCGACCATCTATTAGTGGATGGCTTGTTACAATATAGCCATACAACCAGATGACGATCCTACCAACCATAACATACCATAGTTGGAGGGTATGCACGAGGTGGAAGGAAGTGGTATTTCCAGTGAACAATTCCTCAAGATGCTCAAAATTAAGAGAGTTAACATTGGTTCACTAGAAAACCTGAAGTTTGCCAATATAGGAGATTATTAGCATGATGAAATAGTAGCAAAAATCATAGACTTGTTGCATGAATTTCAAGATATTTTCCCTACCAACTTCTCAGAGATGAAGGGAATAGTAGGAGATCTGGGGGAAATGAAAATACCACTAAAACTAAATGTTAAAACAGTTAAACAACAACCTTATAGGTTGATTCCAGGTTATAAAGAGAAGGTGAAAGCTAAGTTAGACTGAATTCTCAACGCTGGAATCATTAAACCTATTCAAGAATCATAATGGATCAGTCCTATAGACATTCAGGATAATAAGACAATAGGTGAAGTCAAGATCTCCATCAATATGAGGAATCTAAATGATGCATGTCTGCACAATCCATTCCCAACACTGTTCATAGACGAAGTACTAGAAATCGTCAGAAAATAGGAGATGTATTCATTCACTGACGCCTTCTTTGGTTATCACAAAGTCAAAATCATGAAGGAGGATCAACACAAAATGACCTTCATTAAAGAATGGGGCTACTATCTATATACCGTAATGCCCTTTGGACTCAAGAATGCTCCTAATATTTTTTCTAGAATAGTACTTTCTGCTTTTAAGGATTTCATACATAAATTTTTTGAAGTCTACTTTGATGATTGGCTTGTGTTTGGTCTAGTAAGAGACCATTTTGAGAGTTTGCACATGATGCTAAAAAGTTGTCACCTATATCAAATTGCACTTAATTCAAAGAAATGTATTTTTCATGAAGCATTGGGTGTTTTGTTAGGACATGTTGTGTGTCGCGACAAAATTTTGGTTGGCCCAGTGAAAGTTGTGATTATATTTGACTTACCACCACCTACATCCATCATGCAGCTCAGACCAGTGCTAGGACCCACTAGCTATTATTGAAAATTTTATCAAAGGATACATAGCGATAACAAAACCTACAGAGAAAGTATTGAAGAAATATGCAAAGTTCCAGTGGAAAAAATCTTGTCAAGAAAGTTTAGACAAGTTAAAGAGAAAAATGGACACCACGCCAATATTGGTATTTCCCAAGTGGAAGAAGAAGTTCCATGTCCATGTCGACGTGCCGTCTGTTGCACTAGGCATAGTCCTGATGCAACAGGGGTGAGGTTAGTCTTGACAACTCTATTTTGTTTTCTAGTAGAAAACTGTTGACGACAGACAAAAACTACACTACAACAGAGAGAGAAGGAATCGCCATGGTATATGCGCTACACAAGTTTTGACACTAACTGTTGGGCGGACATTTTAAAATGTATATTGATCATTCGGCATTAAAATACCTGGTCAACAATCCAGTGTTGGGGGGAAAGATTTGTCGATGGATTCTCCTGTTTCAAGAATTTGATTTTGAAGTCATTGTTAAACCCAGTCAACTAAATGTGGGACTGGACCACTTGTCGAGGATAGAAAGTGGTGAACAACCCAATAGGTTGTAGGATAACTTTCCTGATGCAAAAGTATTTGTGGTCAATGTGGTTGATACAAATATTTAAGCTATAATTCATCTCTTGAGTATAGGTTATGCACCTGAAGGGTTCACCACTACGCAGAAGAAACAGTTGGTTGTCAAATCCACTCATTTTATGTTGATCATGGGACAACTATACAAAATGGGCCTTGATGAAATATTGTGTTGGTGTGTTTTTTACCATGAACGACATTGGATAATGAGTGAAGCACATGATAATGTTGTAGGAGCACAATATGCTGGAAAAGAAACCATGCACAAGATATTGCAAGCTGGATTATGGTGGCCAACTATACATATGGATATTAAGATATTTTGTCGATGCTATGATGTTTTCCAAAGAACAAGAAAATCGTCAAGACACGACACGATGCCACTAGCACAGTAGATAACACTACAAGCATTTGATGAATGGGTCATTGATTTTTTTAGACCTATCATTCCGCCAGGGAAAAAAATGGTGTCCGCTATATTATCAAAATGACAGACTACTTAACCAGATGGGCTGAAGCCACACCTCTTAAATATTGTACTTCTACGACTACAAACCTTTTTTTATTTGAAAATGTGGTGACCAGATACAGCTGCCTGAAAATTGTCCTAAGTGACCAAGGTACGCACTTTGTTAACAAAAAAATGATTGATGAGCTTACTACATAGTTCCAGATTAACCATAGGAAAACGACACCCTATCATCCTTATGCGAATGGAATGGTTGAATCTTTCAACAAGATTTTGTAAAATGTGTTAACCAAAGTATGCAATGCATGCAGAGATGATTGGGATCAGAAAGTTTCAATTATGCTATGGGCATACTGCACAAATTTCAAGCGATTGATAAGACACACTCCATTTAGAGTGGTGTATGGAAAAGAAGTGTTGTGCCAATGAAATATATTGTGTCAACCCTAAACATTGTTGTGCTAACATAAATGATCGACATAGATGTTGTCGAGAAAATATTGTGACCGATCATTCAAATGGAGGAGGAACATTTTGTCGCAAGGTTTCATCAAAACACAAAAAATCAAAGACAAAAATAATGGCATGATCGCCATATTAAAACTAATAATTTTGAAGTCATAGGACTTGTTTTGTTGTACGCCGGGAAATTTTTGAAGCATCTAGGAAAATTGAAGACGCATTGGCTAGGTCCATATATGATTGCGCACATCACTAAGGCCGACACAGTGAAATTACATAAGTTGGATGGAACACTAGTCATAGTAATGATAAATGGAAACCACCTATATTACCATGATGTCTATGACATGATTGCGTAAGAAGGAAAAAAATATGAAAAAAAGAGAAAACAAACTATTTTGTCGCACATCTCTGACATGAGTATACAAATCACAATAAGAGTGGGAATGACATCTGGATTCCATTAAAGCATGGATACCCAAAAATATTTAGATGGTTATGAAAATGAAGCATCATTAATTCAACAAGTCCAAGGAAAATGGCGGTGTGATTTTTAGTCATATCCGTCATCCTTGCCATAATTGTCTTGACAGGTACATGTTAGAGCTCATCGAGTGAGTTAATTTTGGAATGCGTTGAAGAGGAATCCCATACGATTGACAAGACATCGCTCTTCCATCAAATGATCACATGCAGGACATGTGCATGCCTACAAATATTCACCTTCATCATCAATATTCACTTTACTTACAAGAGAGAAGAAGAGAGAACCAAAGTCTTGTACTGTGAGAGCTAAAGACGATGGTAATTTTGATTTCTAGCACCAGCGAACATTCCAACGTTACCATCACATCCCCTTTCTCGATAGTTGAATAATTTATATCACCGAAAGCATAGCACATGGAGGAAGAGAAAGAACAAGAAATAATGGTGGAGCTGGTTCCACAGATTACTCTTGTTGTTGCTTCGACCCCTGTTCAGAATCCACCAGTTAATGCACCAATTGCATGTCTGTGACCATTTGTGTCGAGTTCATATATTCCAGACACATCAAGGCCTCAGGTAAGGGAGCCGAAGTTTATGAAGAAGCAAAATTCCAACGCAGAAACACCAGTTTCACCACCGAGACTAGATAGGAATGCTGGTATAGAGGAGAGGAACCTTCTATCGCCATATGTTTGAACAAGGAGAGAAGGGGTGCCCAAAGTGAAGCTCTTGATGTAAGTGCACTCCTCCTTGGTTGCACGCTAGATCTGTCTAGGTGTGATGCTATTAATGAACATCATTCCGAATATGGTGAGACTCAAATTTGAGGATAATGATACCCGCAAATAGGAGGATCTAGAAAGGAATAGGTACATGGTCACTCTTCCAGTTGTAGGGTCTCCCTCGCTTAGGACTCGACCTGACAGCATATATGCATAAGGACATGGATACAACAAAGATAAGGAAGAAGTATGACCTTGCACATGCCAACAACGGATTCCTCATTTCCTCTTTAACCGACAATATAGTGAGGTTCTTTACAAAATCTTTATCTTCCAAGCTGTTGTGCAACATGCAACCCACTAAGTGCATTGTGGGGACAATTGAACTAGAGGAAATCGATGTTGAAGGCGTGGGGATCAATTGGTCCTAGTTTCTACTGAACGAGCTACTAGAATATGCGGTGCAACCATATTAATAAAGTAAGACAAACTTCCACTACTCTTGGTTGCTGATTTTGATTTATTTTGTAGTCTAGTCTGACCCACCAGACTACCAACCACTAGACATCCAAGTGCTCTTGCAAGGCACAAAATATTAGAACCTGTGGTTTGACACGAAAGACAATATACAACAAAAACTAACAACATAAGTTATTTCTAGATCTAGAGGCACTAAGGGAAGTAGTGTAACACAAACATAAGCTTCCCACTTCCATTCTACAAAGGTATGCACCTTTCATAATATTTTGGGTGGGCATCCACAATATCATCATGTAGCCATGGAAGGACCCAAAGCAACAGGCCCAGTAAGTGAATTCCATGATTACTGACCAGGATGTGGAAGGGCTTATCTAGGACTGGCCTGAGGAATGGCGCATTTCAGTCGATGAGGAGATGGACCAAGGAAATGACTAGGGAAATGGACAAGGTAATGACCAAGATAATGATGGGGGCAACCCACAATACAATCATTCGAAAGACTTAGATGAAGGAAATGAAGACATTGATAAGGAATTTGATCAAAATGATGCAGAAGACATAATGACTCATGAGGATGTGCAGAACCAAAAGAAAGAACAAGAAAAGGAGCAGCCTGAGCCACAGCGAAAGAATCACAAATCCAATAAAACGAATAATACAATTAACTTAACTAAGGAAGACATTGGCCTGCTTGGAGAGGTAGTGGCCGAAGTAGTGCATACCATCTTTAAGGGTATAAGTAAACAACATATGTGATTAACCAACAAACTTACAAAGCATGTAAATAACCTCACTGAGGCCAATAATGAGGTACGCACCACAGTCGAAGCCGATACATACGACGTGGATCCCCGCAATACATTAGAAGAACCACTGTTGTTTTTTCCTCTCAAGATAGGGTTCAAAGCATAAGCATTGAAAACACGCGAGCACACATTTCATGATGTCTCCCATGAGTTGGGGACACTAACTATTGATTTCTCCAAAATAGCAATGGCTGACATATATGCTATTTAGCATGCAACAGTGAAAGAAATTAGAATTTGAGAAAATGCTCATGCTTATCATCCTCAAAAATTAAAAAGGAAGGAAAAAAACCACAAGTCCCTCCTTTGTGAGAAGGAGAAAGAGACTGAATCGCAAGAACAAAGTAGGCTTGCACTAGATGAATCCATAACTAGTGCAGTCATAGAGTTCCCCATGTAAGAAGGCTAGGAAGAAGTATACATAGTAGGAAAGGTAGCTTGGTTATCCATGATTTTCATGGACCTAAAGAAGCAGGTGGAAGAGCTTCAAGTGCAACAAATACCAAGTACACCGCCTAAGGTCCTAGAATAACACAAGAAAACAACATTTGAGGTTGTTCACAGAATCAAGGAAGGAAAGAAGACATGTATTAACACAATAAATGTAGTCTCTGTGACCTAGGAATTTATCCTAGAAGATGAAACAACAAAAAAATTTGCAGAGGACATGCACCAAGATGAGTTGAAAATCACAACAGTTAAGGAAGACATGAAGAAGATACCCACTAAATAAAATATCGCAAAGGTAGCCTAGCTTAAATCATTACATCACTAAGTAAAAACTCTGTGTGAAAAGGAGCAGAGCAGAAATGATGAAGTTACAGAACACCAATCCGAAGTTGGACAAGTTACAGGGCTCGTTCAGCCTATACAATAGAAGATCCAACATATAACTCAGTCATTGGTGGATGTACCATTGAAACATATCACATAAGGAAAAGGAAGGAAAGGAAGCACATAAGAGAAAAATCTGACATGAGGAAAAGTAGGCATGCGATAGAGTGAAGACAGGAAAAGGAAGGAAAGGAAGCACATAAGAGAAAAATCTGACATGAGGAAGAGCACAAAGATGCAAAAGAGAATCTTTCGACGTGCAGAAAAGTAATGGCTGGAAAGCGACAAGACAAGAAGACCCTAAGTACTAGAGGTGGAGGAAGATTGAAAGAGATTTTTGCGTCTAGTTATGGTCTATATTAAATGTATTAAAGAATTTTTTTGGGGCTAGTTATGGTCTGTAATAAATGTATTGAAAGATGTTTTTGTGGCTATTTATGACTGTAATAAATGAGCTGTACCTAGTCAACCCTGCGTGGTATTGTAGAATCTACAAATAGAAAGAACCCTTTTTGTATAAGGGTTGTTTTTTTTTTAAGTTAGATGTAAGTGAATATCAGAGAGAATCCTGATAGTAGTGTTGTGGTAGGCTGTTGAGCAAACCCCTTTTGCAGAAGGGTTTCCAATAAGAAGGATTCATTCTGTAGCTCAGTTCACATCTAGTAGTTAGAAGATATGATCCACGTTCTGTGAGAATAAGTAGAAGTAGATAGAATAAAGCTTAATAAAATAGAGAGGATGAGAGAAAGAAATATTTTGAGCTCAAACGACACATCTCAAATAGTCTACACTCATGTCACAGACTGAAAGGTGCCACATATTTCTCATGCCAGATGAAGAGAACCTTTGTGGTTTTTACTTGGATGGGTTTCCATGTTATCTCTTATGTCACATGAATGTGGAATATTTAATGTTAAATGTTGAATGTTTGATTATTTTTCCTTGTTGATTTTTATTGCTTCAATGAATGTCACAAAATTGAGGAAAGCAGTTGAATGAATGAATGCCTAAAGCATTGTTGAAGCATTTTGTATTATTTCATGTTCAAATACTCTTAAGTTGTATACAGTCATGCCACTATCCTTTACTATTAGGGAATCATCTGCATTGCAAAGTTGTGCCAGTTGTTAAGCTGTCAATGAAAAGGTTGTATTGTGCACTGGCTATGTCGCATTGATGTGCCACTATCGAGCTAGTAAATAGATTCCAACCTTTTGACTCTATCGAGCACCTAGGTTTTGCGCCAAGGTATTTCAATCCCTTGCTGACTGTAAAAACATGGTTATGGAAGTTACACATTAAGATATCTTGGGTTAGACAGTTCCTACGATGCAGGTGTTGCCGAGTAAGCTTTCTCTGTTGGGATAGTATCCTTGGGTGTTTTGTTGTAATCTCTGGGTCTATTGAACCTGGTTCATGAGAGTAAGGAAAAGTATCCAACACCGATTCAAGCCCAAAAAGAGATCCATGAGATTTGGAAGTTGTACCAAATCAGCACCATTGTTCTATGGACCCTTTCAGATCTTGAAAAGGATTAGACCCATGGCATATAAACTTGCTCTTCTAACACACTTGAAAATTCATAATGTTTTTCATATTTCATTATTGAATAAATATATACATTATTCCACTCATATCAGTGACTGGACTGTGGTGTAGGTGGAAATAGAAGGATAATTTCAAATGGAACCTCTGTGTATTCTGGACAAAAAAGAAACAATAGTTTGGAACCGGGTCATCGGTCGGGTTAAAGTGCAATGGAAGCACTTTAGCCTGGAGGAGGTGACTTGGGAATTAGAGGAAGATATGCAAAGGAAGTGCTCAGGTTTATTTCCATAAGTTGTGTAGGAAGACTAAGAACACTGAGGACAGTGTTGCATTAAGGAGGTATGTATGTAATATCCCCCAATTCAAAAACATTTAATTGTAATATTGTGTTCTAGACTGTGCGTTCTGAAAGGTTATCTGTGATGATAAGTTCTAGATTATATGTTTTGATGAGTTTGGCTAAATGTGGTGTCTTCCCAAATGGTCCCTAGAGGACAATTGTGACAACTACATTTTTCCTTTATTGAAAATCTAAATGAAAAGGACATGCCACATTAAAGAGAAGACTATGTGTGCAAGGGTGGGATACGTAGAGAATTAAACCTTAGGAAACTAGATCAGGCACCGAAAATGACTTAACGTCACCACAAAGACCCAGGAGAAAGTAGGGCACAATGGTTGATGGGGATTCAATGGTGAATGGAACGTAGCAGTGGAATGAGATCGAACATGCCCTCGAGAATTAAGGGATGCAATGGTTGATAGAGATTCATTGGGGAATGGACTGTAGCTACATAAGTAAGTCCTAAGAAACAAAACTATAAAGGAGCATATGCAAGGAGGTAGGACGCCATTGAGTATGTTGGGAATGAATGAATTCTTGTTATATGAGCACTCTGTGAAGTGTTACAAAAGGATTGAGATAAACACTTACCATGTGGGTACTCTCAGAAGTGTTAGGAAAGGGGATTTCTTCCTCGAAACTAAATTGAGCTTAGTTTTCTTCGCTCTTGGCATGCATAGTTGAGCTTGGGACTAATTGAGGATAGAGCATATCTGTGCCTGATATATGGTTGGGTGGAATGTGGATGTCCCCTTTTCATTGCAGCTCGATTTACAAACAGGTTCCATTATTGGGTTTTGTTCTAAAAACTATCGAGCTCTAGGTATGTTCTATATATGTAAACATGTGTTTTATTATCAATAGAATGACAAATAACAGCTTTATATTGATTGATGGGAATGATACTTCTGACTGGGTGTACTCATACATTGCTTTGCATGATTGTGCTTTGCATTGGATAAGATGGTAACTCAGATGGTGTACCATTATTTATAAAGAGTTACCTGTATGTGGTGTGAACCCTTGTGATTGATGAACTGAAGGGATGTCTATGTGTGTATGAATGTATGTTTCAATGTTGTAGAGATGACTGCATTGGTCGCCTAGATCACTAAAAATGTAATGCACCTACTCTGTTTTATGAACCCTAATTTGTATGTTGATACAGTCCCCTCAAGGAAACACATAGTAGAATAGTGTAAAGATTCAAGTACAATTTACTGTTGTTATACTCCTGCATTTTACATTTGCAGATGCTTTTTGGTTTTGCATGAATTTTGCTTAAGTTTCCTGAAGGCTAGAAGCCTAGTTACAAAGTCAGAATGTGCCTGACTTAAGGTAAAAGTGGATTTCCGCACCCTGAGTTTGCGGTGAGAGGTGGGAGGAGGGAGACGTAAATTGAAAAATAGAAAATAAAACAAGGAAAAATGTTGGTTTTTCGCTACATGAATTCCTACCGCATAATGTGGAAAGCGGAAAGAGGAAAATGAAAAACAAGAAATTTATGAGTTTCCTCCTACCGCAATCTTCATTTTGGAGTATGGAAGGAGGAAGGAGGAAGGAATTTTTTTTAAAAAATTATAAGGGAAAACTACAATTTTATGCCTACCGCAATCCGCATTCGTGAGTACGAAAGGTGGAAGGCAGAAAGTTAAAGGAATTACAAGGGAAATTTATGGGTTTCTTCCTACCGCAATCCGTATCCTGGAGTATGGAAGGAGGAAGGCAGAAAGTTAAAGAATTGTAAGGAAATTTACAAGTTTCCTCGTACCGCAATCCGCATTCCCGAGTACGGAAGGAGGAAGGAAAAAGGAGAAAAGTTAAAAATAATTATAGAGGAGATTTACGAGTTTCCTCCTACTGCAATTAGCATTTGGGAATACAGAAGGAGGAAGGTGAAAAGCAAAAATAAAGATAAGGGAATTTAAGAGCTTCTGCTTACTGCAATCCGCATATGGAAGGCAAAAGGAAAGCCCTACCAACATAGATCCATCTAAAAGAGGATCTACCAAGCACCGAGAGGGATCAAATGTCTCAAGGTGTAAACCATTTTTTAAAGTGTAAGTGTTCAGGAAATGTCTAATCAAATGTTAATCGTTTTAGTTTATCTAAATTATATTGTTTTATATATATGCAATTCTAAAAAATTTAAATTTAATTTAAGACGACATGTTATTTTTAATAATATTTTATTATTTTTTATAAAGGACACTTGTCAACTCTAGGATGATTACTGAAGGAGTTACACATCTATGACATACTCGGTTGTAGAATGGACCTATTTGGTGCAATAAAAAGAATATTTTTTATAATTTTAAATATAATTTATATAACTAAATTTAGCTCTTTTTAATATATTTCATATGATGTTCTTATAATATATATTGTTTTATGATTCCTTCAAATGATAATATTCAGATATACATTGAAGTCTCGTTGAGTTATAAGAATCCTAATCTTTTAGTGAATTATTCATATATTTTCTTATAATTCCTTCAAATATTAATAGTCATATATACATTGAAGTCTCGTTGACTTATAAAAATCCTAATGTAACATATACATGTAACCTCTTAACATGCATAAAATATAATTCTTTTGTATAACGCATGGCTATGAATGTTCATTTAATCATTCATTCCTATGCTTAAATGTTCTTGCAGGAGTCCTTTCTGTAATTAAAGTATTTCTAATTATTTTTCCGCCTTTTGTCTTCTGCAGATTGCTGTAAGCAAAAGCTCTCGAGCCTAGTATGAAGAAGATATTGTTATGTTATGCTAGCTGACATAAATAGCAAATAGTAAAAAATAAACAATAACAAATGCAAGATATAAATTACATATAAAATTAAATAACATCTGAAAAAATTAAACTATCATAGATCCATTTTAAACTGAGATCTATCAGGGAGAGGGATCTAAATGGTAAAAAAATATACAGCTCAAGAAATTGGATCCCTCTCGGTGTTTAATAGATCCAAGTTTATAATAGATCTATGCTACTAAATATTGAATAGGAGTTTATTATTTAATTTGTATTACATATTTAGATATTGTTTTGTGCAAGCTACACAAGAATGCACACCAAATACCAGTTTCAAAACATTAGGTGAATATTCAGCATGACAACCAACGATTCACTTCTCTATTAATGATTGGTACGATGCCCAAAATGTCACCGAAGCGTGCCTAAGTAGGTCAATTTCAAAATAAAAGAAGAAATAAAAAGAACTACAAAAATCTTCAAAGCCTATAGTGAGAGCAAAACCTAACACAGTAATCTTCCAAAGCGCCCTCACTCTTTTCTTGGAAACGCTGAACAAGGTTTGCATAACCTAATTCCAATATCTTTCTTTTATCGAAGCAAAACAATAACCAATACCAAACATTGAATTGTTACAACAAAGAAGCCATTCAAACATGGGGAAACGTTACCCGAGTGTCAGGATCTTACTCCTCAATTAAGGTTTTATATCACATGTTCAGAGTCATTCAAATTCATGTGTTCAGCCAAGCAACAGACTCTACGATTTTGTTGAATGCTTACACGTAAGAGAAATAAACCCAGGATATTTGTGTAGCCAATTTCACACGAATACAACGTTTTGATTATTTAAAAAACCAAATCCAAATTCAGAAGCTTCCAATAGTTTCCATTCATACATGAGTTTTCGTTTCATTCATAAAGATTTGAGATAATAAACAAAAGATCTTTGCATATATGAATTTCACACATGTCTAGTAGTTGTATAAAACATTCAAGAAAGATTGTATAAGTAATATATTTTTCTTCTCCATTGGAAGTGGTAAATATGATGGGACTTAGAAATGGTAGTTGTAGATCCATTACAAAGAGAAGAGATTGAGGTTAACAAAATAATAGAAATAAACACAATATTGATGATTAAATTGTGTTTTTTAGAAAATACAATATTTTTTTTATGTTGGTTTTGGGTAGAAGCTAAATAAATTGAATATATAAAGTACATTTCAATTTATTATATTTATTTCATTATGTATTTTTACTATTGTAGTATATCTTTAATTTAGAAAAAAGTGAATCAGTAAGGAACATGACATTAAGTTTGTCTATTTATTAATTTACTCATTCAATAAGTTGATGGGAAAATTTGATTTTATGTTGACCTTCTTCCTTATATCCATTAGGAATTTTGTAGAAATTTATGGTTCTACTTTAAGTAAGGAACACCACATTGAGTTTGTCCATTTATTAATTTATTCATTCAATAAGTTGATGGGAAAATTTGATTTTATGTTGACCTTCTTCCTTATATCCATTAGGAATTTTGTAGAAATTTATGGTTCTACTTTAATGAGAACTTTGAGCGTACAAACGGTTCCATATGAAATTTAGTTATTTTGAAAAGACCTTTATTATTCCAAAATTAAGTGAATCAATTGAAACATTATCTTAAAAAATAAACAAAAAAAATTACTATTCAAATAATAACATGCCCTAACAATTTAAACTTTAAATTCAATACAAATTTATTATTCAAATATCTCCCTTAACACCTTTTATTTTACCATAAAGAAATACGATATTTATTTCCCATTACTTTTTTTAGTGAAGATCCATTAGCAATGTAAATGTATAACCTATGTTTTTCTTCACGGAAACGGTTAAGATTTTGAATTCAAAGAGATACGACTCGACTAAACTATCGGTAAATACATATATAGTCTTATGAGTTGTTGTCCTAAAATAGACCAATTTTTATATTCTCGTTATAACATTCAAGGAAGGAAATTCCTTTTATATTTTTCTTCACTCTTATCTCTGGATTGCGAGAGTATAATCTAATGAATTGAAATCCTACAGAAGTACAAAAGAAATACATTAAACTTTATTGGCACATGGGAGGAAGGTATTCCATTAAGAAAGGCATCCTACCTTTTTTGAGATCCCACATATACATTTTTTCCCTACCTCTCTTTCCCTTTATTCTCGTTTTGTCCTCCGTCCTCTTGTGTGAGGAAGACAAGGGGGACGAATTAGAAGGATTAGAGGATATTTTTTTCGTTGATGGAGACACCTCAATACGATAATCCAAAACACTTTCCTCGCGGGGATGTTCTTGGATGATGTCATCGATCGACACTGTTGTTGCCACTTGCCCCTCTTCTTTAATCAGATTTGGAGAAATTTCTTCCTTTTCCTATTCCTATGGGACTTGGAAAGCTCAAAATCTATTGTTGGTAGGGGTTTTATATCTTTCCATAGCTTAAGCGATTTTACTAACTTTTTATGACACTGATTAGCTACCTGCTGAAGGGAAATTTTCTCTTATTGAGTAGTTGTTTCCTGATATTTTGGGAATCTCTTGACAAAGTGTCCTGTAATATCCCGAATTTTGACCTAACACCTATCTGCATAAGCCCCATTGATTATGATGTTACTTTGATGCTTTATTTTTGTATATTGGGTCTAGGACCCCACTGCATATGAACATGATTATTTTTTTAATATATTCGGTGTAAGCGAGTTACATATGTTTTATGTATGATTTTATGTGTTGGGCATCGACTCTGAAGCACATGATTGATGAGATGTTTTGTGTTGAGTGAGGAGCGCTGGAACACATGAGTATTTGAATGTTTGTATTGAGAAAGAAGCTCTGGAGCACATGAGTGTCTATGTTGTGTTGAGCAAGAAGCTATGGAGCACATGGGTGTTTTGTTGTGTTGAGCGAGGAACTATGGAACATATGAATTATGTAAACCTTTGTGTTGAGCGAGGAGCTATGGAACACACGAATTATGTAAACCTTTGTGTTGAGTGAGGAGCTATGGAACACATGAATTACGTAAACCTTTGTGTTGAGCAGGAAGCTCTGAAGCACATGAAAAGATATTTGGAAGTGTTGGGAATAAGCCCTGGAGCCTTCCAAGTTGATGTTGAGCATAATATCTAGAACATTGGATCCTTCGCCATTATATCCCTAGGTGTATCCTACAAGTACATCCTAGCATTAGTGTTGAGCAAGGAGATCTGGAATTGCACTAAGTTTGTAACTCCTTGCCTTTAGCGTCGGTTATGGGATCTCGATAAGAGCTAGGAGTTATTGAGAAGATTTAATTATGTCGAGTGAAAATGAATTGAGTAAAATATTGGTCTCATTTGACTTATTTATAAGTGATTAAATGAAATTTTGAATTTATGTATCTCATCAAGTACTGAAGAACTACCATGTTATACGAGGAATCCAACATGTAAGGATGTTTAGAGTTGCCTAGCCTAGTAGACCTAACCACCTATGTGAAGGCCTTCATGAAGAAAGTAACTTAATTTCAGGGATCATGTTATATTATACCTAAAGATAAATGTTAACAAATTGTATATATAAGTATATATTTTATACATGACATGTATAAAGAGTAAGCATAGTAATAATATTAATAGTATAAGAATTAAAGAAAGGCTCCATACATTATTATTATTATTATTATTATTATTATTATTATTTAAAGATAATTAAATAATATAATATCTACAAGAGTCCAAATAGGAACTAGTTAAAAGTTGCTAAGTTAAAAATTAAAAGTGCCTAAATTTAATAAAAAGGTTAAATCGAGAAATCAAATCATTCTTGATTTAACAACCCCTTTAACTGAAAAGTATGCCTATAAAGGCCCAAGCCAAAGAGAGGCTTGGGGATCTTCCATCTTTTGGTGAATCGTTATTTCTTCATGTTTATTCTCAATAGAGTTCTTAGAGAATATTTTCCTAAGAGGAAAAAGGAGAACTAATTCAGACATGATATCTCAGTTAGGGAAGCCTTACCTTAGTATCTATAAGCTACTTGCACGTTGGAACCAACTCGGGGGGATCCGGATGAAACGAGGAATGGTTACCGGTCACGGTTGGGTGGAACGTGGTAGTTCCCAAGTAATTTGGTTATCTATACAGAGGTCATATCTGTCTGTGAATTTGTTAATGTTGGGTAATTGAGTGTGTAGGTTGTCAACCATTGAAATAGAATCACCTTGCCAGTGTGAGGTTCTTGATTTTTTCCTTTCACTATCTAGTATATTTTCTTGTTAAGTATTTAAGGATGTTGTTCCCTAGATTATTTTTTACATTTATTTCTTGTTCTATAACTTAAGGGCTTATGATTTACTTTTTATTCTATGTCTGCAATTTATTTCCTTTTTAAAGATGGTTTTGTTCTTCCAAATTTATTTCTGCATTCTATTTCTTATCTTTAAATTTTATTCCCCAGACCTAGAACTATGTAAAAAAGAGCCTATATATATATATATATATATATATATATATATATATATATATATATATATATATTCTACTGGAAGATTTCATATTACCTGCAAACCTATGTTTAATATAAATAGACCAACTAGAACCTATAACATTAGCATAATCTCTAAACAGAAACATTTAAACATAGTTTATAAAATACATTAACTGAGAAAATATATTTAAACAGAACCATAACCAGAGCAATCAAGCTACGCATGCCAAACTCAAACCATCAAAGACCTCTCAGGGTCTATATACATATTATAAAAAACCAAGATTATAAACAAACCATTTCTCATTATTAGAAGTAATCCATAAATCAAATATACAGTCAAGATATTCGAGACCACCTAATGGTATGAATTTCATGATATAAATATACAATCCTAAACATAATCAGTCTCATTCATAATCACCAAACCACATATTTAATACAAAAAATACATTTATCCAAATCGTAGATCATAAGGAAACTTGCAACATAATAAATCAACCATAAAATATTGCATAGTACTCATTAAAAAATAACATAAGTGAACATAGGTCGCAAGATCGATTCCTGTGGGCATGAATGCCCAAACAAACCTCTACAATAACCATTGTTTACAACCATCATGACCCAGGATCGAATCCTCTCAAGATTCACCATAATACAATTAAAATTTAACATATCGAATCCTGTAGGATTCGTTGTTATTCTATCCAAATGCTGTAATGTTTCAGTCTATCAACTATACAGACCACGCTAATGAATTTGCATTCACATGTCGTAAAACATTTCCACATATCTCTACACAGAGGTTAAAAACCCCAATTATTTACACGTTGTAACCATTTCATGGCTCACGTCCTGTTGATGGCAAAAGAGTAAACACTATTATAGCCCATTAAAACCCCGTCAACGCTAAGCCAATAGCAACGACACTCATTCGAAGGTATAAACCCACATTGACGTCTCTTACATTTAAATACATAGGTAAGAACTACAACTAGGAATTAAACCATAAACATGATATTTCATTCGTGCATTACAAAGTCACAACTCTAATGGTCGGAACACCATTGCCATCTATGGCATGGCTTCAAATGCCGAACTAACGCTGTTAACAATCCATGTGAAGAACTAAACAAAATTACAAATATACACAGAGTCAAAGTATGACCCAAAACCAAGAATCATAACCACAATACACACAATTTATAAATTCTATACAATAACCTTCATAAACAAACATAAGAATTTACACAGTCCTGTATCAAAGGCCTGGCACCATTGCAAGCAATGGTGCTGTCGCCATTTACCCAAAGCATAAAAAATATTGACAAATCGCAAATCTTGCAAGTATTCACCACAACAACGATACTAACATAGTAATAATATTTTGGAATCAAAATACATTAGTCCCATCCCGAAGACACTAAACCCCGAACAACAAACCCCAAATTTTAAATGCATCCTCAAATGCTTGACATCATTTTTATAGACAATCCCTTTCAAAATCACAACTATTGAAATAAAACCCAAACCAAACATTTCAACCAATGACGAGTTGCATGCTCTGTCATGACATCCACAAAAGAGAAGGAGCAAGTTTCGACTGGTTACAACAAGGGCTTACCCGTAATGGTTATTGTGTCGGCCACCAAGGCGACTCATGACCCACGACTCACGTTGTCCAAACCCTCCAACCTACAAAACCAAGCTACAATGAGAATTATGTTGTAAACCTAAAATGAACAACAACACAACATTGTTAAACGAGACTAGAATTCATACCTTCCAATGCAGAGTTCCCCCAAAGCTCCACGCCACAGAGAAGACTAGAGGCAGAGCTCACTCAGTTATGTGCAAATGAAACAAGACATCATGCTAGTCCAAGAACTAATATTGCAACTCATGATTTCCTGTGTGCATTTAATTCGCCACCCTGGCCCCCATTATCACAAACCAAAACCCAAAGTGTATAATTCATGCCACCTTCCAACACAGAGAAATGTTTAAACCCCATGTAACATATAAAGCCCAACATACACATTATATACTTACGGTATAGCCATATTTCATGTCATAAGTAATATGCCATGAATCGCTAGTGACGCGCCTTCAAGTTTTTATGCAAAGACTGTAATAAACCAAGGACAATGTTATAAAATAATAAGCCACGTACATTATCATATACACCATGAAAGTATTCAAGTGCAGGTGTAATTAAACCAAGGACATAAGACCATATAAAAACAATAATAGTAACTAGTATAACATAGGCTAGTAAACACCTAGCCTTGTGTAAATATCCACTAACAACTTATAGTCCCTAGGATAGGACTATAAGTCTTTTGTCGTCCAACTAAGTGCTAGTGATGCATGGGCTGTGTGTGTTGTTCCTCTTCTATGGTCAATTTTTTTTCATCAAGTGCACCTATACGTAAAAAGGGAATAAGTGCATTAATTACAAAATAACTAAGCAAGCCCTGTAGCGACAAGTAGAAACAATCCCTTTTTCAAGTGGTTACAAGGGAAACAAGTCCTTCCACTCCGCCCCTTGACAAATACAAGTTAAGTTAGATTTATTGATAAACAATAATTGAACTTTACAACCGATAAGTAAGAAATCAAAACAAAACATACATATACATAAATATATAACTATCATTTCAGATATTAAAGCACATAACAACAACATAGCATTCCACTAATAACAACATCGGGAAAACATAGAGAAGGAAGTAGGAACAACTTACAACAATACTGTGCAGAGAAACAAAGTATGACAGATTCTGCAAAAGTTGAGTTAATGTCCAGTTCGGCCAATGAATGACTATCCTAATAATTTTTTTATTTTTATTTTTGAATTTTGGGGACATTACATGTCCAAATTCATGACACATATTTGATTTGAAATAGATGTGCTCATAGTTGAGAGGATTAAGACAACTCCATCATTCAATTCCAAGTATGATTTCCTTCAGAATCTGCTTCTCCATATATATCTCCACACATAATATAACACAACACTCAAATCAACCTTTTGGCTCTCTTGTAATACCATGGGTTTCCAACCTTTGTATGTGGTTAAGTATTGAAAATAATGAAACTATGTAATTGATATTTCTATACGTCTAATCTATTTATTTAACTATGTTAAATATTTCCTTTTGGTATGTGGCAAACAAACGAATGAGGGGTCCTCATCTATTTAAGAAAATAATAAGATAAACAAATGGAGTCAAACAAGTTAGATGGAAAGAGGAATTAAACTAAAAATGAATAATAAAAAAAATTAAGTGAAGGAATAACAAGAGAATAAAAGAATGAAATGAGGACACCCTTCTAAGTGGTGTAACTCCTACATAGTTGGAATCACCTAAGGAATTAATGAACAATAGTAATAACCTCTTCTACAAAAGAAGAGAGAAAATAATGACAAGGGATTAATTATCTTAACTTAAGAAATAAGATAAAAACAATATGAAAATAGAAACGAGAAGGGTCAAGAGAGAGAAATATGAAAGAATGAAAGAAGGAATGCTCTAATGAAACCACCCGGTACTAACAATAGCACTAATATCTATATAGAGTGAGGGTATTAGGTGTTGGTTGACATTAGTAATAACTATATATGTTGGAGTGCTGGTTGGTTTTATGGAAGTGGGGCTATTGGGATTAAACAAAATACAATAGTAGAGTGATTTGATAAGTTGAACGCCTACGTTGTTGAGCGGATTTACTAAAAAATAAATATGAAGAATAAACCATTCCTAAAATATATTCCCAAGGGACCAGGATTTAACTTAGGGGTCACTTCGGGAAAACTAATACTTGAGTTTCCTACAAATATATGGTTGGGTGGATCTAGGAATTCCCCACATCAGTTTCAGACAGATCCTAAACATATGGAACATATTAGTTCCTTTCATTAGAACATAAATAATGTTGAATTGTCTATCTATGTCTATGTTGATGATATTATGATGTTATGTATATGTCTATGTTTATATTGAATGGACTATTAAATAGGGAAATGCACACTCTATATATTTGAATGGTATGTGACGAATCTAAAGTAATGTGATTGTACAACATATCTGGAAATGTGATTTGATCCTATGTATATTATGGTGAAAACCATAAACAGGAAAGATTGTATTATGTTATATCTTTATCAATGTACATGTTATGCTAGATAAACCATAAAGTAAATATCTCTTGTGACCTATGTTTTAATTTGGTTATTGATTGTAATGATATTCTATACCTATGCATACCTATGTAAATATTAGTAGAAAACTTGTTATCATATTGTTATTATTATAAGTATATTATGTTGAAGAGTTATATTATCTTGGATGGTTAACCTAACTATTGCTTTTGGTAGTAGAATCTAGTACACATGTGATGCAGGAGCATTAGCTCTCAAGATCAACTACTAGATTTCGGATTGGACTTTAAGATTTAAACGTTTTCCAAAGAGGGGTCAGTTGTAAAAACATGGTAAAATTTCATGTAAAGTATTTTATTTTCCTAGAAAGTATAAATAGGATAAAAGATCTAATCTTGTAGGTGTTAATAAAGGATGAGTCATGTAACTAATGTGATGTAAGAGCATTGTGGCATGGTAACAATGTGATGAGTTGGTCACATGCTATCACATATTTTTCGTTTGATGAGTGATAGTTTGTTAGAGGCTATAGGAATGATGGCGGATCATGAATCCTTCGTGAAAATCAAGCCACAGGTTGCTCATTGTGATAGGGACATTTTCATCATACGTAGTAGTGGTTTGTTTTCGGTTGTAAGACCACTCGGTGGGGGAAGTAATGGTTTAGGTTAAATAAGAAGATTAGAGAAGTAGAGGGGGTTCTGTTCCTCAGTTCTGTTCTTCAAGGTTAGAATCCCAATTTGCAGAAGGGAAGGTCAAACCTATGTCTCGCTTCCACTTGTAAATATTTTGGAAATATTGGAGAGGGAGCGATGAGTTGTGTGTTTGTTCTATTGCTTAATATAAGGATTAGATGTGTGTTTGTAGTGTGGTTAGCCTATATGCATTTACTTGTTTGAATAATGTATCTGTGCAAGACCCGACTGTGGTGGTTTTCTGAACATTTGTGTATTTCTTGAAATGGTTGATTCAAGCGTTAAGTCCTTCCATGAATAGTTGAAATAGGTCTTAGATGCATGCAAAGAAGAGTTAGGATAATGAATCTTGTAGATTGAAGGATGGAATAATCAATTCTTTGATCAATCAGTGCAGCACATAGATTTTCTACATCAACAAGTCTTGCAGAGAATGAACATTGGGAAATGAGTCTGCAGATGAAGATCGGACGGTCCAGAAGAGATCCGCAATGGAATTTATTGGGGTGATAACAGATCTACAAAGCTCTATGAGGCCCGCATCAAATAATAGATCAAGGGTCGTGGATAAGGCCATGAAGATATAACAACTGAGAAAAATATCGAGGAAAAGGTGTAGAAAGGAAGTTGCGTGGGAAGAAACTTTGGAAAGTTGACATCCCGCATCCCACAACCCACATGCATAAATCCTGTTGCAGAAAGGTTGTTGCGGGAAGGCCTATTGCAGAAACTCTGTTGCGAAAATAGAGTTACTGAAACATTGATGTGGGAAGGAAATTATGGGGAGGTAATTTTAGCATAGAATTTGGCCAAGGGATAAATTTGGTCATCCTGCTAACAGTAGGATCCACCAGATCCTGGAGGTTTTGGTTGGGTTGGATGTGGTTGACCCTGCCGACCTCAAATTTTGGAATTAGAGAAGGAAAATATTTCTTGTGTGTTGGAAAATAGAAGAAACTTCTAGGTATTACCGGATAGAATTTTTTGAGAAACTCCATAGTAGTAATTGTGGGTAGAATTTCTGAAAGAGTGGGGCAATGCAAAAGATGAAGCTATAAGGGAGCAAGGAGTGCTCGAAAGGTTCATAGGAGGTGAACCTACGACACCAACAGTTCGATCTAGAGGAACAAACACGATGAGGTGTTAGTAGAAGCTTGATTACATCTCACTGAATGGGCATGAGGAGAATCTCGTATGAGACAGAAGAATAACAGTAGAATCTTGAAAGAGCAAAGAAGAGCACTCAAAAAGTTCTAGATAGAGGGAAAGCCTTACCAAAACACTTAGTACAGAGAAGGGGCTTGGTGAGGTAAGTTGTAGCAGTGTGAAAGAGAACTGTTATTGCAAAGGCTTAGTGTAAGAGGATGGTTGCGCATAAGCAGAGAAAGAGGTCGCGACGAAGGTCAATTGGTGGTGAATGCAGAAGTTATGGAGGAAATGAGGGAGCTACGAGCATGTCTAGAATCCATGGAGACAGATAGATGAGGAGACCTAGAATCAATGGGAAGAGAGTAAGTTTACTCCGGTGAAGAGAGGAAGAACATGAGAACAAGAGAGTGTTCCATGGAGGTGAGAAGATAGGCCAGCAGCAGTCTGAAAAGAAGAAGAGTTTGCATGGAAGTGGATAAGAGGCTTGTATCCCGAGCAGTAATTTATAGGCATAGATATCTACTTTGGGAGGAGTGTATGCATGCAAGGGATAACATAAGAAGTGAAGACAGTGATGAAGGAAACTAGTGAGGGTTTTTAGGAGAAAGTGAAGTGTGGCCAAGGACCTAGTATTTCAACTAAGGATTGAAGTAAAATAGGAAAATTATGTTCTCATGGAGATGAGTTGTGGGAGAAATCCTAGAAGGAGCATAGAGAAGTGCTCAGGAGGGTTTTAGAAAGAGGATCAGTACTTGCCGAAAGACCAAGCATAGTGGATGTTTGGTGAGGTGAGGTGTAGCAGGGAGAACTATTACTGTAGAGGCTAGTGCAACTCATAGAGAGTGAAAGAAACTCAAGAAGATGACTATTGAGAGTCATAGCAGAGGTTCAGGAACCAAACACAAAGGGAGGGGAGAAAACTCCAAGAAAAATTAGATATGGAGGTGGTTGAGTGATGAAGAGTATGAGAGAGAGAAGGATGAGATAAAATTCCTTCTGGAAGTAATGATGGAGCTGTTACAAAAGAAGGAGGAAGACCAGAGATGTGGTTTTCTTGTGAAAAAAAACTTGAAGTGGGATAAGCTACAAAGGAGAGGAGAGCAACTGATGAATGCTCAGTATGAAGAAGATATACTCAAGGAATGAGAGTGTCGAAGGAAATTCTTGAAGACTGAAGCTTTAAGTGATACCAAGTGGTATTAATGTTTTGAAATGATTATTTTGTGTATGACTATAGGTACAAATAATGAGGAAATATGATTTTCTAATATTGTCATATAGGATGAAGGAAGAGGATGAAATATGAATTCTGTTCAAAAAGGAAATGAGACTGTTGAGTCTCATGTACATGGACATGCACAACTGAGTGAAAGCAATGGTTTCCAATTTACTGGTGAAAGATGAAAACAAGGAAGACTTGGCATATGATGATGACCAAGAACCGAAAGAGACAAAGGAGGATATCAAGCATTCAGTTGTTATGCTTGGGGAAATTGAGAAGAAGGTTACTGAGGATTTTTTTAGTCTTTTAGCATACTTGGAACAACCAGAGAAAGATTTGGTGATTAATTCATTAAATAAGAGCATTGGGTATTATGAGTTTAATGCTGACAATTTGAATGTGTTTCCAGGTTATATAAAAGACAATCCATATCTTGGAGTTGTCTCAAGTAAAGATGAAATTTTTCTAGTAAGGAATAATGAAGAGGAAGATGTCAAGCATGAAGATACAATGCTTGAAGAAGCTGACACATAGATGCTATTGATGGAGAACCTGTTAGATAAATCTGCTAATTGTGAGTGGAAAGCTCAGGTAAATAAGCTATGTTTTAATAGTTTTGACAAAGAGATGGAATACATTGAGGGGTGCATAGACAATGATGAAAGTGTGAAAGATTTAGTGAGTCTAGATGGACAGATGGAATTGTTGTCAAGCAATGACAAAGAAAAAGATGAGTTATTGCTTCAGAAGGAGTCTACAAAGTCCTTAATTAATGAAGGCCACGGTCTTATTTGGGAAGAGAAAGTCATGTCTTATGAGAGGGAATTTTTTCCTGCTGAGGACAAAGAACATTTGGTTTACTTAGAGATCCCAGGTAAGAATGACGGACAGAACTTTCGAACTGCCACAAGAATAGAAAATAAGAATTCTATTTTGACAGAGAGGGATGAGATAGTGTCACAAAAAACTTTGGTTAGTGACCTGAAAGAAGAAATCCCTAATGAATAAAGTGAGGCTGCTATGTCTAAAATTGGAGATGAAACAGTCTTGGGACTAAGGAAGACTAAATTGACTAATATAAATGGTCAAAGAATTGGAGGGAAATTACTAAATATTTTCAAGACAGAGGTTCTTGAAGGGAATCAAGTAGTCAATGAATGTTTAAAATAGTGGATGAAAGTATTTAAGCAAGAGCAAGAAATTGTAGTCAATGAGGAAGACATGATTCTTGTTATAAAATAGACAAGATAAAATACTGGTTCACAGTTCTATGATGTGTTTACTAGTATACAAAGAGGATTGATTGAGTTAATGACTGCAATAAAAAAACAGAGAGATAAATTACTCTCTGAAAGAGAATTTGCCAGCATAGAGCGTGAGTTGGTCACATGTTGTGGCATATTTTTGGTTTGTTGAGGTATAGTTTGTTAGCGGCGATAGGAATGATGGAGGATCATGAATCCTACATGGAGATCAAGCCATAGGTTTTTCATTGTGCTAGGGACATTTTCATCATACGTAGCAGTGGTTTTTTTTCGGTTGCAAGACCACTCGATGGGGGAAGTAACAGTTCAGGCTAAATAGGAAGATTAGAGAAGTAGAGGGGGTTTTATTCTTCAGTTATGTTCTTTAGGGTTAGCATCCCAATTCATAGAATGGAAGGTCAGACCTCCGTCTCACTTCCACTTGTAGATATTTTGGAAAGACTGAAGAGGGAGAGATGAGTTGTGTGTTTTTTCTATTGCTTAATAGAAGGATTAGCTGTTTGTTTGTAGTGTGGTTATCCTAGATGCATTTACTTGTTTGAATGATGTATTTATGGAAGAGATGACTTCGGTGGTTTGCTGAACATTTGTGTATTTCTGTGAAATGGTTGATTCACACATTAATTCATCGCTTGAATAGTTGAAATAGGCTGTAGATGCATGCATAGAAGAGTTATGCTAATGAATCTTGTATATTGACGACTTGATTGATCAATTCTCTGATCAATCGGTGCAGCACACAGATTTTCTGCATTAACAAGTCTTGTAGAGAATGAACAGTGGGAATTGAGTTCGTAGACGAAGATCCGACGATCCAGAAGAGATCAGCAATGGAATTTTTTAGGGAGATAAAATATCTACAAATATCTATGAGGTCCCCATAAAATAATAGATCGACATCCCTGGAGAAAGACGCAAATATCTAATGGCTGAGAAAATTGCAGAGGAAAAGGTGTGGAAGGGAGGTTGTAGGGGAGAAACTTTGGAAAGTTGACATCTTGCATCCCACAACCTGCATGGGAAAATCTTGTTGTGGAAAGGCTTTTACAGGTAGGTCTGTTGTGGAAAGGGAGTTGCGGGAAGGAAATTAAGAGGAGGTAATTTTAGCACAGAATTTGGCCAAGGGCTAAATTTGGTCATCCTACTAAGAGTAGGAACCACCAGATCCTGGAGGTGTTGGTTTGGTTTGCTGTGGTTGACCCCACCTACACCAACATGTACTGTATCATGTGGTTACTGTAACACTTTCACTCAGAAATAGAATCTAGTACACATATATTAGATTGTGAATTTAACTAACTGTTGCATGGGGCAACGATGACTAGTAAAACTAGATTTTATCAAATTGTTGATATTGTAATCCTAATTATTGCATTGGGCCACATATTCTACAATAAACAAGCTAGAAATAGAATTGAAATCGAA
>LPNX010961828.1:300246-382576 GCA_001517045.1 Pseudotsuga menziesii | reverse complement strand
CCCCCCCCCCCCCGAGGAATTTCAGAATTACAAGAAGATCGAGAACCAATAGATAATCCAGGTAGGAGTTATAAAAAGAGAATAAAACCCTAGCATGTAATATATAACCCTAGATCTAAAATTATTGATATGCAAAGATATTATTGTAATAAAGTAATTAAGTACACCTTAGTGGGAAACATGGTTTGTCACATATAATATCTTAGCATCCCTCAATGATCCTAATAATATACCTGTTATATAATGATAAGTATACATAACTTAATCTTATGATCAAAAGAATCTGAATATATTGGAGAGCCTAATGCTTGACTAAAAATATAAAAATCGACATTGGCTTGGGATAAAAAACTAGAGAGAAGATCATAGTGAAGCATCCTTAATATGCATAGATAAATATTATTAGTTTAAGAAAGAATCATGTAATCAAAATAACTAATTCATTTATCACATCGTTTACTTGGTATCCATGACCTTCCCTCTCGAGCCTACCTCCACAGCACATGTAGATTGAAGTTAATAAGCAATAATAAGACTGATTAAAAATAAATACAATAGATAGTAAACCAGTCATGTTGTCTCATTTAAGAAATAATGCATGATTAAAATAATATCTAATAAATATGAAGAACAATATGTAACCATTATCATGCTCAATGAAAGAGATTCAAGTTATGTATGGAGAATTCTTATGTAAGGATTCCCTCGCTAACTATCTAATATACTTATTTATTATAAACAAATCATAATGGTTAGATATAGTACATTTTGCATATCAAATCGATGGGAATCCTATAGGCTATCCTCATGAAACTTAACAAATTTCAAGAAATTTACAAGTAATTATATGCATGAGTGGAGAGGGTATATTCGTTTTACTCATGGGTAAGGCATCTAACCTAGATAACAAGTAAATTGATATCTGACTTTCCCTCTAGAGCCTACCCGCACAGCACATGTAGATTGAAGTTAATAAGCAATAATAAGACTGATTAAAAATAAATACAATAGATAGTAAACCAGTCATGTTGTCTCATTTAAGAAATAATGCATGATTAAAATAATATCTAATAAATATGAAGAACAATATGTAACCATTATCATGCTCAATGAAAGAGATTCAAGTTATGTATGGAGAATTCTTATGTAAGGATTCCCTTGCTAACTATCTAATATACTTATTTAATATAAACAAATCATAATGGTTAGATCTAGTACATTTTGCATATCAAATCGATGGGAATCCTATAGGCTATCCTCATGAAACTTAACAAATTTCAAGAAATTTACAAGTAATTATATGCATGAGTGGAGAGGGTATATTCGTTTTACTCATGGGTAAGGAATCTGACCTAGATAACAAGTAAATTGATAGATCATAATAGAATTAATGTCCATCCATACATGAGAGGGAATATGAATTCTACTCATTTGTAGGGAATCAAACCCAGCCAGGAAGAAATTATGTTATATAGACTTAACTCAATGAGGAACATCTAGAACTCAGGGAGGCTGAGCATGGATTGGAGTGATCCAAGTTCAAGGATGGAAAGCCTTCCCCTTTCTCAAAAGCAAGGGAAATTTATCCCATGGATACTTATAATTTATCATAGAATCTAACCAATAGAATTTTTTTCTGTAATGTGGTGGGATTGATAGATCCATTAGTGGAGAGGATCAATCCATGGCTGGGATAATGTGTAGAATGTCCCCATCTTGGTTGAAATAGAAGACCTATGCCTACTACATGTATCTACTAGAGATTAAAAATAATTTGTAAATAACAAAATGTTGAAATAATGTGGATACAAATCCAATTACCATGAATGGGGAGGACCACAACTTTGAGTGTGAGTGCACATGAATATAGGTCGTCTCTCTTACAAAAGACTAACACCTTCCTCCTTGCAAGCTTGTATGCTCTCTATATAATCAACAAGGATATAGACAAGCAAGGCATGGGTATGGATCGACCCTCTCCTAGAATCATAATAAAATTACAACCCTACGAATTGAAAAGAGGATAAAGCATGAGGAAGACCTTCTTCTTTTGAATAGGGATGGATAGCTATTTCTAACATCATTCATGGAATCATGTTGGGAAAAAGACAAAAATATATTCCTTGATGGTGTCCTTGGAATTTTCATTCCCATACATTAAAAAGGATATTAACTTATGTGACATCAACCCAAACACCACATAAAATTGAGGGCATGGTTTGTATTTGTCCATAATGAATGTATCGAAGTGTTGTATCAATCTCAACTAACCCAATTTCAACTTTGAAAATACTAAAAAAATACAAGGCAACAACCTGATATAACTTAATCATATCAACAACATCTACGATGCAAGTGAAGTCTCACTCGAGATACCTATAGGGGATGCAAGAAGCAGGTTTCATACAGCAAATAAGGGTATATTCTCTTACTAAACATCAGCATAAAAGAAAATCGACATAATAACTACAATGGCAATATATCAAAATCCATTTACAACCATAAATATTGTTGGCAAGGGGTTTGGGTGAGTAAGTTGCACAGCATCATAGCAGCTATGTAAGCTCACGTGGCATCGCACAAGGGCCATTTAGTGCGATAAGCGGAGAAGTAACCGCTTTTTGAATATTTTATATATATGTGGACCTAATTTTCTTGTAATAGGTCAGCAGAGGTTAGAAATTAGTTAATAGTGGACTCTTGAGGTGACGGCGTAAGCCTATTTATAGATCTATTTTTGTAATGATAGAGAGACATGAATTTGGCATTGTAATTGTCATTGTCAATATCAAGGATTTCTTTGTCATCACTGTGATTTTGTCTAGATCCCTTTTGATGAACTCTCGAGGTTTGCAGAAGGATAATGCAATGTGGTATATTTTCGCAAGGTCAATATAATATGTGGTTAAATCTCTATCTAATTTCTTTTATGATGCGGTAATACTACTTTTTTTTATGATGATACAATGTAATATATGTAGATCTGTGTGATGCTATGATTCTGCTTCTGATACAATGATGCAATTTAGTTTCTCCTTTCTTTGTTAATGCGATCTGTTAAATCTCAGAGATTGTTGAATGTGGTATGATGTTTCATGATCAATGTTGTGATAATATAGGATGATCGCATAAGTCATGGTTTACTCCAGTCGAATCCCCATGTCCTGCTCCCCCACTATCAGAAACTCGGTTCTGACAGCTCTCACTTGAACTCCTCGGGTGAGACCTTGTTTTCTTCGTAGATGTTTTCGGGCAGGTTAAAACCTGTTCAGGCTGGTACTCAGGGAGATCACACTGCAAAATGTCAATAGAGTGGGAACCCCTATCGACAAGGCTTTGTTGGTAGATCAAGACAACAAATGATTCCATTGCTGGGACCGAGTTGCAATTATGAGGGGAATATGTTTTGGCATCCGACTCAATCAGAGATCAAGGATTGGTTTGATCAAAAGTTGCGGAAGTTTGCTGAAGCTAAAAACTAGAACCCGATGATTGTCGACAAGTCGATGGCTAGCTAGATATATCTATGATGGTCCTCATGAGTGTTGAAATATTGTAACTTTGAAGAATATTCTATATGTATCTTTTTGTGGTCCCCGATGGTCCTACCGGGAGAACCACTTGAATTACATTGTACCCCGATGCTCCTAATCGGAAGAACTAATAAGAGTCATGAGGTAATCCCCTCTAATTGTAAAGGTGGGTCATTAGCACCCCAGTGTGTTTACTTGAGCCTACATGTGTAACTCGATCTTGCATGTCAAATGAGTTAACTTAAGTGAATGAATGAATATAAATAAAGGTGTAGTGCTCCTCATTTGTGACACACACACTCTCACTTGTGTAGCACATTAGTGGAGAAGAGAAGTAGCTCGAGAAAGAGGAGGATCAGGCTTTGGTCTCCTTGCTAGTTTTATCTTTTATCTTTTTGTGGCATCTATATCGAGGAAAATTTTGTTGGGTTTTTCCCTTTAGGGTTTTCCTAGGATAAATCTTTGTGTTCCTTTTTTATGGTTGTTCTTGTCTATCTTTCAGTGATCCTGTTTATATGCTTTTGTCATGAAAATGAAATGAAATACTAATGTCTTAGCTAAGCATATGAAAGTTTAACATGGTATCAGAGCCACCATGAAAATAAGGCATTGCGAAGCTATAGAATATAGGGCTTCTTACTTTTTTTGTTCTCTCTCCATAATTGATCATAAAAATAAGGCTAGGCTGACTCTCCATTGAAGGGCACATCTTTCTGTTGAAGCGGAATTCGATTCCAAGCATTTTCAGTTTTCGATGCGGGAAATTAGCGCTTCTTGCAGAAGAAGAATTTTTGAGTGAGCATAGCATAGGATTTCTCTCCTCATAAAAATCAAAGTCTAGAGACCTAGATCAAGTTTTTTGGTTGGGTGAAACTCTAGGAAAGTCAAACCCTAGTTTGACCCCGAGCTAGAAAACCCTAAATACTAAAACTGCTAAGTTTTGGTACATTCACTATATCCTGCGATTGGAAAAGGTTTAGGAGTGAAAAATTGCTGAGACCAATGATAAGCTCCTTCTGTACATGGTTTCCAAAATTCAGCCTTAGATTCGATATATTCTGGGAGATATGATCCCTCCAAGTTAGGGTTCCAACATCTTCCAGAATTCATCCCTAAACGGGACACCTGGGGAAAAATGCTATATCTTGGGACACAGAGGTCCAAATAGAATTCCTAAATATGTTCCACAAAGGGCACGGACATTAATTTCTTTAGTCCAAATTTCAGACCTAGAATATGAAAGAGTGACACATGGCATGCTGTACAACTTCACTGCTCTGAACAGTCCTGTAACAGGCCATCTTGGGAAAAGGATCATAAATTCAAATTGCTGAAATAAATTTTGATGAAACCTATGGTGTTGGATTAGGGACATACAAGGTTACCTGAGTGCGAAATTTCAGACATAGAGGGGTAGAAATTGAGGAGATATCACAGAAACAGTGACAGGCATTGTTGCAGAAGCTGAATCATCTCATTTGAAAGGTGAAGAATCGAGATTTCCAAAATCCAAGTACATCAGTCAACTCACCTCATTCAAGCACATATCCTGGTAAGTTCAGTTTCTCATTCCACAAAATTTCATTTTTTTGTAATTCTCTAGCAAGATGACTTCAAGCACTAAGCTTGAAGACAAGCTAGAAGGCATAGAGAATTTTCGAGCATGGAAATACAGGATTGGTCTCATTCTCCAAGAGAATGATCTTGATAATTATGTCAAAGAAGAAGTTTCAGAACCTGAAGAAGCTGAAGCCAAGGAGAAGCACAGAAAGGATATGATTAGGGCACAAATAATTATTGCTAACTCCAGTAAGGATCACTTGATTCCTCAAGTGTCATCCAAGAAGACTTAAAATAAATGTATGATTCCCTTTCCAGAATGTTTGAGGGAAGAAACATCAACAGGAAGATGAATCTAAAAGCTCAACTGAAGACCATCAAGATGAGTCATGGAGAATCCATCCAAGACTACTTTTCAAGGGTTTCCCAGATCAAAGAGAAACTAGAAGCTATTGGAGATAATCTTGATGAAGATTAAATGGTTATGACCGCTCTCAATGGTCTCACTAGACCATGGGAATCATTCATTCAAATGATGTGTTCTAGGAAGGAAAGCATGCAGTTTGATGTGGTATGGGAAGACTGCATTCAAGAGGAGACTAGAGTGGCAAATAGAGAAGCCTTACTAAAAGAGGATGATCAAGCCCTAGCCACTCATACCAGAAAAAGAAGAAGGAATCATCCCATCTTCAAGAAGGGAAGTCACAAAGAGCATCAACCTCCTAGAAGATTCCAAAGATCGAAAGAAAGTCTATCAAGTAAGGACTACTCTAGTTTTCAATGCTTCCACTGTGACAAGATAGGACACATTTCCAAAAACTGTCCTATAAAGAAGCAAGAATATAAGCAGAGGATCAACAAGAACAAAATATATCATGATCATCTAGCTAAAGATGAGGATGAAGAATAAGAAGATGAAGGACCTTTGAGAAATCAAGCAAGAGAAGAAGATGCGGAAGAATATGTAATATTTTATGCTCTCTCTAGGTCTGTGACTCCTGGAGAAGACACTTGGCTTATTGATAGTGGTTCTTCAAAGCACATGATGGGAAAAAAGAAAACTCTGTCCAAACTTGAAGAAAAGAGCTCTCCTCAGAAAGTATCCCTAGGAAATGACTATCAATATCCGATCAAAGGAGTTGGTGAAGCAAGATACAAACTTGAATTAGGTAATCCCTTAAAAATGAAAGATGTATTATATGTACCCAGTTTAAAGAGAAATTTACTTTCTATCTCAGCTTTAGATAAGAAAGGATTCAGAGTTGCTTTCATAGATGGTCAAGTACTTATGTGGCCCAAAGGAAATAGTATTGAAGATGCAATCATCGTTGGTGAAGAAGAAGGGGGCTTGTATAAACTCAAGGGGCACTCAGAAATAGTCTTTGTGCATGATTCCACTGACCCTAGTGAACTATGGCATAGATGGCTTGCCCACATCAATTACAGGGCTCTACCTCATGTGAACAAAGTAGTGACAGGATTACCAGACATGACAATCAAGCATGAAGGCATTTGCAAAGGATGTGCAAAGGGAAAGAACATCAAGAATCCATTCCCAAAGAGTGAAACAAAAACAAAAGGTACGTTGGAATTGATTCATTCAGATGTATGTGGTCCAATGTCTTCCACATCCTTAAGTGGATTTGAATATTATATCACATTTATTGATGATTTTTCAAGAAAGACTTGGATATACTTCTTAAAGGAAAAGAGTGAAGTGTTTGAGAAATTGAAGGATTTAGAAGCCTTGACAGAGAATATTTCTGACAAGAAAATTAAGATTCTCCGATCAGTCAATGGAGGAGAGTACACCTTAAAAGAGTTTGATGCCTTTTGCAAATATGTAGGAATAAAGAGGGAACTAACTACTCCCTACAATCCCCAACAGAATGGGGTAGCAGAAAGAAAGAATAGAACCATCATGGAGGCAGTGAAGACAATGATATATGATCAAGATCTTCCAATGCACATATGGGTAGAAGCGGCAAGAACTGTTGTGTATGTACAAAATAGAATATCTCATAGTGCTCTTGGGTTCAAAACTCCAGAAGAGATATTCACGGGAAATAAGCCTGAGGTAAGTCACCTCAAGATATTTGGTTGTCCAGTATATATTTATATACCAAAAGAGAAAAGAACCAAATTAGACCCTTCCGAAAAGAAGGGGATATTTGTTGGATATTGTGAAGTATCCAAAGCATTCAAAATCTACATTCCTGGATTCCACCACATGGAAATCAGTTGAGATGTGACATTTGATGAAGAGGCAGCTCTCAAAAGATCCAAGAAGTGCCAACTTGAAGAAGTGTATGAAGAAGAGACACCACCCAGAAATAAAGAAACTACATGTCTCCTTGAAGATGAAGCTCCTGAAGAACATGACATGAAAGAACCACAAGAACCTCCGATGATGGAGATATCAAGAAAAAGAAAGCCTGCTTTGACAAGAGAAATTTTATGAGAGGCAGAAATATATGGAGCTCCTGAAGGCTCTACAAGGGAAAGAAAGAAACCTAATACTTTTTCCAACTATGTAGCCTTGATGTGTGATCTGGTAGAAAAAGAACCTACAAACTATGAAGAAGTGGTACAGAAGAAAGAATGGGTAGAAGCAATGACTGAAGAATACCAGTTAATAATGAAGAATGATGTATGGGATATAGTTCCCAAACTAGAAGGAAAGAGTGTAGTATCCTCCAAATGGATATTCAAAATAAAGCATGCAGCTGACGGAAGTATCGAGAAGTATAAAGCAATATTTGTGGCTAGAGGTTTCTCTCAGAAAGAGGGAATTGATTATGAAGAGACATTTGCTCCTGTATCACGATATACTTTGATTAGAACTATCATGGCACTTGCATCCATAATGAAGTGGGACTTACACCAGATGCATGTGAAAACAGCTTTTCCGAATGGTGTTATCAAAGAAGAAGTTTACATAGAACAGTCTCAAGGATTTGAAGTTGAAGATAGACATACTCATGTATGAAAGTTGAAGAAGGTCTTGTATGGTCTTAAACAAGCTCCTAGAGCTTGGTATGAGAGGATAGATAGTTTTCTGTCAAGCATGGGATTTACCAAGAGTAAAGCTGATCCTAACCTTTACCTCAAGGTTGTAGAAGATGAACTTGTCATCCTACTACTATATGTGGATGATTTATTCTTGACAGGAAATGAGAAACAGATTATGAAAAGCAAGAAGAGACTAGCAGAATAATTTGAGATGAAAGACCTTAGGTTAATGCATTATTTCCTAGGTCTAGAAGTTAGGAAAAGTTCAGAAGGAATATTTCTCAATCAGGGAAAGTATGCAGTAGAGATATTGAAAATATTCAACATGTTGGAATGCAAATCCTTGTCCACACCCATGGATTCCAACCTGAAGTTGTTAACTGATGACTCATCAGAGTTAGTGGATGTGACTCATTATAGACAGATCATTGGGTCATTGATGTATTTGTCAAATATCAGACCAGACATTTGTTTTGTTGTGAACACCTTAAGTCAATATCTAGTTCAACCTAGACGGGTTCGCTTGGTAGCTACAAAACATGTGATGAGATATTTGAAAGGAACTATAGACTTTGGTCTATATTATGATAATAGCCATGAGTATAGATTGTATGGATATACAGATGCATATTGGGCCGGAAGTATCTCAGATAGAAAAAGTACATCAGGTGGATGTTATAGTCCGGGATCTGCTATGATCTCATGGTTTAGTAGAAAGCAATCTAGTGTTGCACTAAGCACAACCGAAGCAGAATATATAGCAACTTGCTCTGCTAGTTGTGAAGCCATACGGTTTCAGAAGCTAGAGTTGGACACTATTGTGATTCTATGTGATAACCAAAGTTGTATAAAGATGACAGAGAACCCTGTGTTTCAAGACAGACCAAAGCACATAGAAATCAGATATTTCTACATTCGAGATATGATGTAGAAGGGAGCCATAAAGCTCCAGTATATGAGTGCGGATGAACAAGTTGCTGATGTGTTGACAAATCCTCTGTCCCAAGTGAAGTTCAAACACTTTCGAGACAAGCTTGGTGTGGTTCGAAAAGATCTTCCCCGAAATGGGGAGTAGTGATGTTGCAGTGGGATTGTATCATCCCTAGGCACTTTCCCTAAAGTGATCCGGAGACCTCGGTCTTCGAGAATGAAAAGGGATTGTATCATCCTGGGACATCTGTCCATAATAGATCCGGTGACCTCGGTCCTCGAGAATGTGGCGGGATTGTATCATCCCTGGGCACTTGCCCTAAAGCGATCCGGAGACCTTGGTCTTCGAGAATGAAGAGGGATTGTATTATCCCGGGACATCTGTCCATAATAGATTCGGTGACCTCGTTCCTCGAGAATGTGGTGGGATTGCATCATCCTTGGAAATCGTCCTAAAGTGATAGGGACTGATTCTCCCATAATCAATCCGGTGGATTCGGTCCTCGAGAATGTGGTAGGATTGCATCATCCTTGGACCTAGTCCTAAAGTGATAGGGACTGATTCTCCCGTAATCAATCTGGTGGCTTCAGTCCTCAAGAATGTGGTAGGATTGCATCATCTTTGGACATAGTCCTAAAGTGATAGGGACTGATTCTCCCGTAATCAATCCGGTGGCTTCGGTCCTCGAGAATGTGGTAGGATTGCATCATCCTTGGACATAGTCCTAAAGTGATAGGGATTGATTCTCCCGTAATCAATCCGGTGGATTCGGTCCTCAAGAATGTGGTAGGATTGCATCATCCTTATACTTAGTCCTAAAGTGATAGGGACTGATTCTCCCGTAATCAATCCGATAAATTCGGTTGTCGAGAATGTGGTGGGATTGTATCATCCCTGGGCTGTAAGTCCAAAAGTGATCCAAAGACTTTTTTTTTTTCTTTGAGTTGTGGATTGTAGGTTGTTGCTGATGTGATGATGCCGTACTGATCAAAATATTAGAGTATGATGATGATGACGTACTGATTGAAAGATCAGAGTATGATGATGTATTGATCAAAAGCTCAGAGTATGATGATGACATACTAATCGAAAGATCAGAGTATGATGATGATGGCATACTGATTGAAAGATTAGAGTATGATGATGATGACATACTGATCTAAAGATCAAATTATGATGATGACGCACCATGATTATGATGCTTGTGATCGAAAGATCAGAGTATGATGATGATGTTTATGATCGAAAGATCAGAGTATGTTGATGATGTTTCTGATCGAAAGATCAGAGTATGATGATGACGTTTCTATGTTGATGATGTTTCTGATCGAAAGATCAGAATGTGATGATGGTTATGATCGATAGATCAGAATATGATGATGTTGCTACTGATCAAAAAGTCAAAGTGCTGAAGATGTTGCTGATCGAAAGGTCAAAATGCTAAAGATGTTGTTGCTGATCAAAGACTGAAGATGTTGCTGATGATGAAGACTGAAGATTGAAGATGAATACTACATGATGTTGAAAAGCTTCCAATGATTTATAGATGTGTTACATTGTTGATGTTGATGATGTCCCCTATCGCTACTCTCGTTGTTGTTGATGTTGCTGTAGAATACCCTTCTCGTTAAGGGGGAGTGTTGAAATATTGTAACTTCAAAGAATATTCTATATGTATCTTTTTGTGGTCCCCGATGGTCCTACCGAGAGAACCACTTGTATTACATTGTACCCCGATGCTCCTAATTGGAAGAACTAATAAGAGTCATGAGGTAGTCCCCTCTAATTGTAAAGGTGGGTCATTAGCACCCCAGTGTGGTTACTTGAGCCTACATGTGTAACTCGATCCTACATGATTTAACTCGATCCTACATGTCAAATGAGTTAACTTAAGTGAATGGATGAATATAAATAGAGGTGTAGTGTTCCTCATTTGTGACACACACACTCTCACTTGTGTAGCGCATTAGTTGAGAAGAGAAGTAGCTAAAGAAGGAGGAGGATCAGGCTTTGATCTCCTTGCTGGTTTTATCTTTTATCTTTTTGGGGCATCTATATTGAGGAATATTTTTCTAAGTTTTTCCCTTTAGGGTTTTCCTAGGATAAATCTTTGTGTTCCTTTTTTATGGTTGTGCTTGTCTATCTTTCAGTGATCCTGTTTATACGCTTTGTCATGAAAATGAAATGAAATACTGATGTCTTAGCTAAGCATATGAAAATTTAACAATGAGTGGTACTTTTGTGAATTTCTAGTACTCTTACAGGAATGGTTGACTAAATATGCTAAGCGGAAGAAGAATTTCCAAGGAGGAGAGCCGACATCCTAGACCCTAGAATTGATCCAGGCACTGCAGGAAACTAGCAACAAGGCATAGAGGGAATTTGAGGTATGGTTGGATAGTATCTTAGAAGGATACATCACTGAGTTTGTTGTTGATACTAATAAATCTTTTAGCGAAGGAAAAATGGAATTTTTCAGTGGACCTTGTGTCCGGTTCTTATTGTCGCTTCAGTCGTCTATTAAGCAACTAGTCTATGAAAAAGGTATCTTAAAGATGGACCAAGAGTAGTGGACCTATGGTGTGTGGTGGATGTAGGCACTGCGATAAAAAGGGGGAAAATGCATAAGGAAATAAGGGGTAGATGGGCATGAGTTCTGGTGAGAATATAAAGGTTGTTGAAGAAACAAGTGGTTATATGAGGGGAGCAAGGTTTTGAGAAAATAGGCAAAGGATGGGAGAAGGTCCTGCTGAAGTTGAAGTATGATAACGTGAAGAACAACCACACAGGTTGAAGAGACCTTTCTATAATGACGAGGATATAGAAGCCCATGCTACACTCGGAAGAATGAAAGGATCAAACACAGTGGTAGTGTGCCTACCCCTCCGTGCACTACTCCACCACAAGGAAGGAATGTGCATTCTACAATGACTTGCTCGATGTGTCAACAATAGTCTAGTATTAGAGCACCAGCAGGAGGAAGAAGGCCCAGGATGGTGGGCGACGAGATGAAGTTGCCAATATTCAATGGAAATGACATTGATGATCTAGAATAGTACTGGTTCTTATGTGAATCTATCTGGATTAAGTGACAAAGAAATGATGATGATGTTAATAAAAGTCAGTTGGCCACCACTCTGAGGAGCCATGCATTTGAATGGTTTATGAGATTCATTCGAGTGCCTTAGGAAGGTACTACAAAAATGTTGGATGAGATCAGGATAGGAATACTTGAGGAATTTAAGAAGCTGAAGTCTGAAACTCAGTACCTTACTGAACTGAAGGAGATCAAACAATTCCCCAATGAAACCATTTGGGATTTTGATCAACGATTTAAGATGTTGATGGATCGGTTCAGTTTTCAGATGAGCGATGTTCAGCAACAGGAATGGTTCATTGTAGTGCTTGTCCCACATATTCGACAACCATTAATGCAGCAAAATATTGCGACACAGAGCAAGGTTCTGGAGACCGCGATGAAACTAGAAGCATCACCAGTAGGAGAAACTGTTGTTGGGATGGATTAGATTCAGGCACAGCTGGCCAATCTAATGCTGCAGCTTCAAGACATCAAGAAGGCTAAGGAGGATCATGAATATCTTTGGTGTACCCAGTGCCATGCAGGTGGACATACAAAGGATACATGTCTGACATTTCGAAATTATTTGCTATCAAGAGCCCCTAATCCGCTGAGCAGTGCTGGTGCACCTTGGTGTCATATCTTCCACGTCTATGAGAATTGGAATGATAACTGTGACTACATGCAGAAAATGGTTACCAAAGTAGAAAACTTGAAATAAACATTCTGTCGGTCAGTTGGACATGACGACATGAACTACCGTGCTTATGATTTCCTCCAAGAAAGGACATATGATTCATCATTCGTGAAAAGGGAGAAACCCTGAACAACGTAAGCATCACCACAAGTAGCGCAGATAACATCACAGGTATCATACACGCCATTTCCTCCATTATAGTTTTTCCCTGTGCAACCTCAGCCACAGTTTGTAGCTCAACCGCATTTTGTGCCACAGCCCCAGATAGTTGTACAACCACAGTATAGCCAGGTGCAATGACCACATTATAGTTAGCCATAGGCTACACAATATGTTCAACATCAATTTCCTCAGTAGCAGCAAGCTCAACCGTAGTTCCAATAGGGACGAATCTGAGGAAGATTCTGGGGAGGCTTTAGTGGCCGCGGCGGAGGCTTTGGTCGAGGAAGTGGCTGAGGTGAGGAATCCATCCAGTGTTATACATGTGGGATATTCAAGCACTATTAGAGAAAATGTCCTCATGCACAGTGTACTTACTATGAAACTAGTGATCATAATGTTGAAAATTATCCTCAGGTGATCACGAAATGGTAGGCTGGCCATATTCCCCAGTTGTAGAACACTCAGAATCAAAATCATCCTCTATTCTAGGTGCAAAATCAGCCACCCCTACAAGGTTAGATCCCACCATAGAATCAAACTCTGACTCAACCCCAGGCTCAGAATATACCAATGAATCAAGCTACGAATCAGCCAGGAGCTCAAGCCCAGAACTTGCATCAAGGATCGACTATTGCAGCAATAGATGCAGAGCCTAGGATGAAGGATGCTGATGTTAGGATTGTCACTCGTGCTAGAAGGACAATAGGTGATGATGGAAAACAACAACCTATTTTATTTGCTGGAAAGAAGAAGGTTGCATTTGATAATGCAACAGAACAAGACACTTTCTTTGAAGCATTGGAAGGAATCTGGGTAAGATGCCAAGTATTGACATGCCTTTTGATTTTGACCCATCTGTAGAAGCAGGACCATCACGATAGCATGGTGCTTTGTATAAGTTTTTTGAGATTTGTTTATCACTGGCAAGATACTCATATGCCCTTGTCGATCTTGAGACATTGTTGCACCTTCCGAAGAAGATAGTGAAGGATTCTATTGTGAATTCCTTGCAAAAAAGAAAGACAGGAAAGGAAATGAGGATGAATATCTAGATTGGGGATTATGATGTTGACTATGTCATTCTAGAACTTGGATCTGATGTCAACATTCCAATGAAGCAAACTTGGAAATCGATGGGGAAGCCAACGCTAGGATGGTCACCATTGTAGCTGTGGTTAGCAAATCAGGCGAAGGTTCAGCCCATCGACCATGTTTAAAATTTGGTTGTTGACATTTAAGGTATGAAAACATGTGCTGACTTTGATGTGATAGAAGTTGTAGAAGATGGTGGTTCCTATCCAGCGCTACTACAAATTAGGTGGGCTAATGACAGCATGGAAGTTATCAATTTCAAAAACTGAGTTATGACGTTTGAGAACCAGGATGTTAGGGTAATTGCTCCTATGGACCCTCATGAAGGACGATGCTATGTTGAACCTATGAAGGATGAAGTCGGGAGAAGCTGGCATCATGCATACAACATTTCTAAGGATTACATTCATTCCACTATCAACGATGAACTTGGATGGCACAGCACAAGTTTCATGTCCTCATATTCGAATGATGCTCTAGAAAATTGGTAGAATCGGTTGCATGAGGTATCATTCTAGAAGTGTGGGTTAATTACACAGTCTCTCAAACATGTCACAACTGAGACAGTCGAGTTTCCCATTTATGAAGGACTTCCAAGACTCTGTGGGTTCTTTCAAGAATTTGAAAAGAAAGTGTTGGAACTAAAAAGGATATTGGCTCTTGATGTAGCACTAAAGGCTAACCTAGCCCGTTGGTGGGCAACACACAAATGGGTTATCCACGACTGGGAGCAGTTCAAAAGATTGATGATTGTCCATTATGGTGATGTAGAGGTTTACCATGTTGGGAGATATGATGGATAGAATGACCCTCCCCATCATTTGATTGAATGTTAGACGTTATGGACATCGCAACCCAGAGATTAGTGGGTTCGCGCTTTTGTCCATACTCTCGAAGAAATGTCATGGTCCTGGTATGTAGCAGCAGAATTGTGTAAAACCATTACCATATGCAAGGAGTTGTCAGTTTTCTTCCTGCAGACATTTAAATTCTAGGACGCTGATGCTAAGGTATGTAATGCTTTACACCTTATCTGGGACATAGTACTAAAGGTCACCCCTGTCACATACCCGGTTGATCCCGATGCAAATTGCTCCGTCAAATCCATGATGATGTGCTACAATTTCTACGGGGACCCTGAAGACGACGACAAGCTTTGCAATGTTAATATCCCAGAGTATGAGGGAATTCATGATGTCACAGCTCCCGACATACCGATAGAATCAATGAGAAAACCGTTGCACATTAGAAAAGTTGACATTGGGATAGCAAGAAATCTAAAATTTTCCAATGTTGGAGACTATTGGGGCGATGAAACGATAGACAAAATCACAGATCTCCTGCATGATTTCCAAGATCTAATCCCCACATAGTTTTTTGAGATGAAGGGGATTCTTGGCGATTTAGGAGAAATGAAGATTCCACTCAAACCAGATGCAAAACTAGTATGCCAGAGGCAGTATAGACTGAACCTGCGATATAAGGATTGAGTGAAAACTGAGCTTGATCAGATGCTTGATGCTAGGATTATCAAGACAGTAGAAGAATAAGAGTGGATAATCCTAGTGGTCACTGAATGGGGCTATTTCTAGTATACAGTTATGCCATTTGGGCTGAAAAATGCCCCCGTCGTATTTCCCCCTATTGTTATCATAGTTTTTAAGGATTTTATTCAGAAGTTCCTGCAGGTCTATATTGATGATTGGACCATCTACGGTTTGGCTAAAGACCACTTGAACAACCTGCGACTAATGTTGGAATGATGTCGACATGATCATATTGCACTAAATTCCAGGAAATGTATTTTCTGTGCACCCTTTGGTATATTACTTGGGCACATCATTTGCAAAGAAGGTCTTTTGGTAGATCCAATAAAGATTGCAATGATCCTCAATTTACCACCACCAACAAATGTAAAAATTCTCTGAGCAACACTGGGCCACACAAGCTACTATCACAATTTTATCAGGGGATATGCTGTGATTACTACTCCTATGGAGAAGCTACTAAAGAAAGATGCTGCATTTGAATGGACTCCAGAATGTCAAGGTAGCTTCGACACTTAGAAGGCCAAGATGGCTTCTGAACCCATACTGGTTTTTCCTATTGGAATGAGGAATTCCATGTGCATGTTTATGCCTCTTCTACTGTGCTGGGGGTTGTTCTTATGCATCCAGGCAAAGGTGAATTGGATGATCCCATAGCATATGCTAGTAGGAAGTTATCATTTGCTGAGAGGAATTACACCATGACTGAAAGAGAGGGCCTGGAGATGGTGTATGCGCTGCAAAAGTTCAGGCACTAAATGTTGGGTGGACACTTTAAGACGTTCACTGATCATTCAACTTTGCAATACCTAGTAAATAATCCTGTGTTGGGGGGGAGAATTTGTACGTGGCTGCTTTTGTTTCAAGAATTTGATTTTGAGATAGTGGTCAAGCCAAGACAGTTGAACGCTGGCTCTGATCATCTGTCACGTATTAAGAATGGTGAAGAACCCACTAATATTGAGGATGGGCTGCCTAATGTGCAATTATTTCATGTTGAAATTGCAGACGATTACTATGGACCCATTGTTCAGTTTTTATATACTGGCCTCACCCCTGCAGACATGTTGATTAGCTAGAAGAAACACTTGGTCATCAAAGCTTCTGATTTTTCACTCATTGTAGGACAACTCTATAAACTTGGACTGGATGAGATACTACGACGATGTGTTTTACCATATGAGCAGGGTCCTATTCTAGAGGAAGCACATGCATGTGTTGTGGGAGGTCACTGTAGAGGTTGTGCCACTGCCTGGAAGGTGTTGCATGCTGGGCTTTGGTGGCCCACGTTGTATAACAATGCCACAAACTATGCCAGGAGTTGTGATGTATTCCAGCAGGTTGGTAAACCATCGCAGAGAGACAAGATGTCACTGGTACCGTAGGTGACTTTGCAACCATTTGATAAATGGGCCGTCGACTTTGTAGGTCCCATCAATCCACCGAGTAAGAGGAGTGGAGCCCGTTATATTATTATTGAAAATCACTACCTAACTTGGTGGGAAAAGGCTATACCAGTCATTTATTGCACTACTACGACAGCTGCATGGTTTATTTTTGAGAACATTGTGACACGCTTTGGGTGTCCATGCATCTTGATGAGCGGCTAAGGTAGTCACTTTGTCAATCAAATGATAAAAGCGCTAACTGAGGATATTCAGGTACATCATAAGCAGAGTACTCCCTACCATCCACACGCCAATGGAATTGTTGAGGCCTTCAACAAAATTTTGGATACAACACTGACCATGGTATGTAACACCAACCACAATGACTTGGATTTGAAAATTCCTGCAGTTTTATGGGCCTATCGTACTACTTGCAAATGGCTCACATGTCACACATCGTTTAAGTTGGTTTATCGGCAAGAGGCAGTCATGACAATGGACTACATCATTCCCAGCTTGCGTATTGCTGCAAAAAAAGGCATGGAAGATGCATAGGCATTAGACGAACGTGGTGCGCAGTTGCTTCAGCTCAATGAGGATCGCTTCATCACAGGATTCAAGCAACAGGTTATGAAAGATTGACATAAGGCATGGCATGATCTCCACATTAAGAAAAAATAGTTCGCAGTAGGTGATTTGATGCTGTTATATGACAGTAATTTTATCAAGCATCTAGGAAAGTTACAAATGCACTAGGTGGGTTCCTATCTTGTTCAGTCTATTACCTCTGGAGGTGATGTGCAGTTGCGGCAATTGGATGGTTTTATGTTACCACAACTCATTAATGCGAGTCACCTAAATCCCTATAGAATGGGGCCAGTGATGCACACCACTTGAAGTGAAAAAAGAGAAAGGGAAAAACATTTCTATGTTCAGTATGAAGTGGTGAGCCTCAGAGCGAGGCTGCGCAAAGAAGATACAGTAATTGGAAGTAGTTGGTCAACCATTTGTGATATTCGATGCACTGTGGGATGGTCAAATCAGGTAATAAATGTAGGTAGTTAAACTAGTTGGCTAGCCAAGCTTGTTGAAGCAACCCGCATTAATGGGGGATCCGACCATTAGATGCATATGATCCCTAGCATATTCAGCATCATTAATACCTGATTTGGAAATAATGGTGTAGTTAGATTTGGTAATGATGGATTTGGACTTCAAGCAATTATAAAACACAGTGCGAGAGGCATTGGTTGGCATTATTAAGTTGTGAGAGCCAAAGACAAAGGTGAAATTGGTGCAGGATATTGAGCTAAGTGTTTAATAGAGTTTGTGTTGTTGAAGCATATCTTTTGGTTCTCTGTGATAAGGGATGCTGAGTGGCCTTGATGCCATTGAGATTTCGAGTGAATACAAGTCCCCTATTTTTCCCATGGCTATGGAAGATGAAGGTATGAGTATTCTAGTGGGTTCATCGTCCATCCAAAAGTAGAAATGATAGGCTCAACGACCCAGTCCGACACCCCCTGAGAAGTGGCAAAATCTCACCTCTATGCAAATGTGGGGAGAAGGCACTACCCAGATGGGGCCATTGAGATCAGGAGTGGTTGAGTCCATGACGCCCAGAGGTGTCAGTGCATGATATTTTGGGATACGTTGCTCCCATGAATTGAGGAGATAAGCCACGACAGCTGTCGAAGAACAAGAAGTGCCCACCCAAGCTGCCACTGCTGCCAGAAGGAATGAAATGCTCCATCGATATCATCCCTGCGTTGATTCGGCTCAAGTTTGATGATCATGAGTCTATCACAACTGCGCTTGGTGGACCCAGTCAACAAATTTTGAAGCCATGAGCCAGTGGCTGAGAGAAATCTGGATTGTTGGGACTCATCAATATGCCCCACTTTAGCCGGTTAAATGAAGCGCATGAATTTGTAAAGTAACTGTTGGCATGCTTCCATGGAGGGATGCTCTGGCTGAATATGCCAATCTCTATTACCGTCGAGTTGATTCCTAGTATTACTAGCTTTCCTAAGGATGGGGAGGACCTAGCGCAACATATTGGTGGGTGAGATACAGACAAAAGGCTTATGAAGCAGTTGAAGGAGTGACTTGTGTTACAAAGGGATGTTCTTTCCTATCGTATCGATAGTATCAACTCACATGTAGTGCGAATTGGTGCTAGAATTCTGGCTAGTAAAGTTGTTCGCGGCAATCGACGAGTGCAATGCAATTATGGAGTTGTCACCTGCGCTCAGAAATATGCAGAAAGAGTTCAGATGAATTGGTCTTTATTTATGTTAAGTCAGTTTCTCAACGATGCACTTGCTGCTCAGTGTGGGTGCCCTTTCTCTTATAGTTGGATTTTTATTCTCATTACCATGGTTGCTTGGATGGATCCATAGGAATACTAGCCAATGATGGTTGAGGAAACCAAGGTTTTTCTGCGGTGCATGATATCAAAACTTGTGGTGGGTCGAAGAACCCAGTCATCAAACAGATTATGTGATTCATTTTTGGATCTATTGGGAAGCCCTGCAGGTGGCCGTTGTAGCAGTTCCAAAGATCTCTCCCTACACTATGGTTAAGTACCAAATGCTTATTTGGTTTTTTGTTAGCCCCCAATCCATTCATATTTAGGCAAGGAAGGATCCCGATAAGCAATGGCTGCCATTGCCTTACAAGATCACCACGAAATATTTGGATGTGATTTTGCAAGAATCATTGGGCAATTACTGCATCCTAGTAAATCAAGAGGATTTAGATAAGGAGACACCCCCGAAAGACCCTGAAGACCCTGCCCCACCATAATTAAGCACCCATGACTCTGACAATGAGTCATCCACGGACCCAGAAGACGTAGCGCAGTGGATGCGGGAGGAGACTCACACCAAATGGTGGAAGGAGTAAAAGTCTAGCAACAGTACTAAATATGGCTTAAAAGATCAATTGCAGTGGCTTCTCAAGGCTATCACGGATTCATCCACAACTGCGACTAAGGAATTTGCGAGTCAAACTAGGCATAATTTGGTACGGTAAGAACTAGGCTCGACTCTATTTTTGATATTGTTTCCAAGCAACCGTCGGCACAACCCCTGTTGCAGGATAGCCCATCAATTAGCATTGAGCCCTGGGTTTGGAATGTGCAAGTTTCCTTGACCGCGATCGACGTGGGCAATGTATAAGGTTCTTAGCAGTTGCACCCAATAGAGAGCATGACTTAGGAGCTAAAAAAGTTGTCCACTATAGAATTGGTTGAGTTATAGCATGGCACCGCACTGGAGTTCATGGCCCAACATCAAGCATTGAGAGAAGGATATATTAAAGCTCAATAATCTACTTAGTAGCTAAAGAAGGATGGCATGGAGCTGCACTAGGTCCATGTGTAGTTGGCCAAAGAAAAGCTGCAAAAAATCAACACGCTCAAGGCAACACAAGATGAGATGCAGTCAAAAGATACTGTGGAGATTATGGATGTCAAGGAGGCGCAGGATAGCCTGATTGTGGAGCAATCACAACTGTGTGTGTGTTATTGTGAATTGAAGCAGGCTATCTCTACGGCTTGTCATGACATGGTTGACACACTCACCGAACTCATCCCAGTCAAGAAGGCCCAGTGATTGGGGAAGACTTTGATTCAACTTCAGGACCATAACTTGTTGCTTCAAGATTAAGCATAGCTCACTAACTCACTGGAGTGGGTTGCAGAGTGTAATGCCTCCCTAGAATAAATTGCTACTCTTTTTGGCCACATGGAGAAAGAGGCCAAATCTATTATGGAGGAAACCACACAGTTTTGGCAGAGTATCGTTTAAGATGAGTAGCTGGACCAGCTCACTGTGCAGGTGGAATAAGTGGAGGGTCAATTGACAAATTTTAATTTAGCACTTAAGGCCAGGATGCTAATGGTGAAGATCACCTGGGCCACCAAATTGAAAGATCTCCAGCAGTGCACTACCCATGCCCAAGTGCGCCAACAAAAGTGCCACGAGCATCTTGATGAATTCCAAGATATTGGTGGCCAATTATATGTGAAAGTTGTTGCCACACTTTAGGTTGTTCAGGAGAGTCGACAACTGGTCGACAGCAAGGCTATTGAGGAGCACCTGGTCCAGCAAACGATCAACAATTGTCAGAATATTGTTGCTAAAGTGCATCTCCAAGTTCAGGAAGTTTCCCAGCAATTTGCCAATTTTAAGGACAAGACTATCACATACACCTTCTCAACTTGACATGGCTCGAGGGCGAGCCACAAAACTGTGTTGGGGGCCTATTGGCCAGGGGTTGGGGTGAGTGATTTACACAGCGTCACGGCAGTTGCGCAAGCTCATGTGGGACCACACAAGGGTTGTTTAGCACAATAAGTAGAGAAGTAACCGCTTTTTGAATATTTTATATATATGTGGACCTAATTTTGTTGTAATAGGTCAGTAGCAGTTAGAAATTAGTCAATAGTCGACTCTTGAGGTGAAGGAGAAAGCCTATTTATAGATCGATTTTTGTAATGATAGAGAGACATGAATTCGGCATTGTAATTTTCACTGTCAGTATCAGGGATTGATCTATCATCGCTGTGATTTTTTCTGGATCCCTTGTGATGAAGTCTCTATTTTTGGAGAAGGATGATGTAATGTGGTATGTTTGCACAAGGTCAATATAAGATGTGGTTCAATGTCTGTCTGAGTTCTGTTATGATGCGATAGTACTTCTTTTGGTTATGATGATACAATGCAATATATGTAGATCTATGTGATGCTATGATTCTGCTTCTGATACAATGATGCGATTTAGTTTCTCCTTGCTCGGTTAATGCGATCTGTTAAATCTCTATGATTGTTGAATGCGGTATGATGTTTCATGATTAATGATGTGATAAGATAGGATGATCACATAAGTCATGGTTTCCTCTAGTCAGATCCCCATGTCCTTGTCCTCCACTGTCAAAAAATCAGTTCTGATAGCTCTCCCTTGAACACCTTGGGTGAGACCTCATCTACTTCATAGACGTTGTTGGGCAGGGTAAAACCTGTTCAAGCTAGTGTTCATGGAGATCACGATGTAGGACGTCGACAGAGTGGGAACCCCTATTGACGAGGCTTTGTTGGTAGATTGTGGCAACAAATATTTTCATGAAAATACATTGATGATTTCTCAAATCAATTACTTATTCAGAAGATAACACATTATCACAATTCACAACAATATAAACAACAAACATATTTATCATGCACCATTAAACACAAGAAGTTTTATTTGGAAACCTAAATGGGGAAAAACCATAAAAGCACTTGTTAATGAGCAAGAGTAGTATCTTGAATTATTTTGTCTACACACACATCCTCCAGACATTCCTCCATAACCCCCATTACATTGAGCATGTAGACACATCTTGTTAATCGACAATATACTCACAACTCTTACTAATATTTGAGATAATAGTACAAAAAAAACCTATTGACACTACAAACTTGATCTTTGAAAAAATTGACATCAACCCAAAGCATAAATACCAACCGATTACATTTTTATAATCTCTACTAGTCGATTTTACATCCCATGCCCACTAAACAAACGTTCAGAAACCTTCTAATAAATAATTGACTCTACCATAAGCCTCTATCAATACAATTACGTTTTCCCCAAAAACATCCCAAAATTTTATATATTACCATTTGAATACCTAATCGGACATAACCCCATTCATACCTCACCCAAATCGAAAAATTATAAACCAAAAGATACCAACTTGTGTAGGTCCAACAATCCATCAAAAGATGTATGTGGGCCATCTTGAGCCACTTCAAATAGAACCCTTTGCCATGTTCATTTGATCTTGAAAATATTGAAAAATGTTCATCACGTCCTCGGTCCGTCGCTAACCATCCACGTTAACCTTGGAAAATATTTCAAAATTTTCAAAAATAATATGTTCTAACAGATCCACTAGAGTTGTATCCAAAGATTGGTTCACATCAGGATGGATTGGATGAATGGTGTAAGTTACCTACTTTGCTTCTACTTGAAGCTCTGTAACATGATTTGTTCTTCTTTGTAGATGTGTTTGGAGTTTCAAAAACTATTGCTATAATAACTTAAGCTCAACATCCTTACTCATTTTATCGATTGGTGATAAGGATTTCAATAAGGTTCAGAGACCATCCATACTTGAAGTCTCTCTGTTATTTGTTGCTTCTCCACATCATCCATCAAAACCTCCCATTACTGCAACACCTACTAATATTCCTTGGCACAAAGTGCCTTAGCCTCCTAAATTTTTCTCATATGTTATTCAACATTTCTTTGTCACTCTTACAATACTTCAAGTGGTTTACTAGGAGAATGTTAGATTCTAAGTCTACAATTTTTTTATTAAATTCACTAGAAACTTCCCCTAACTTTAAGAAATGGTCTTTAGAAATCATGTTAGGTGCAGATTTGATATAAAAGCACATCACTAAATCCTAATGTGACCTAAAGATAACTTTGAATAATAGATAACTTTCGATGTGGTACCCAAACTGTGGTAAATATACAAGACTTTGTTAGACAAATTACAACTTATACACAAGACCTATACAAATATTTTTTTTATTCGAAACACTTAATATAGAGAATTATGGATATTTAGATAAGGTTTTAGCTAGCTTCCATTTACTAAACCATTGATGGGTGTACCATCTAGATTTTTTAAGTGAACTGCACCCCCATCTCTAACACAATTGACAATATATGGTCCCATCCATTGTGTCCAAATCTTACTGAGATGGTTTAAAAACTTGTGGTCATAAAAAAGAACGAGGTTACCATCCTAGAATTTTTTGAAAATAATATGTCGATCATTCCAAAAGTTTTGTTGCTACTTCTCAAATTAGTGATGATATCTTATAAGGAAGCGATTTTCTTCCGAAAGTAGTAACTATGATTATTTTTCTTCAATTATATCAACATTTTTCATTTTAGCAATTACAACTATTCTTAATATAGGTACAATATATTACATAGCAATGAAAGCCTCTCATCCATAAACAAATCTAAATGGAGTCTTTTGTTAGAATAATCAACCCATAGTTACCTACCTTAGACATTAATTAAATCATTTTTGTCTTATTACCTAGTCTCCTATATTCCACTCTATGCTAGTTGCCTTCTACATGTCATAGAAGTCAACACTTGCTAGAAATGAGTCATGGAGCACTTGGGAAACCTCCTGGAAACCATATTTAGCATGTCTTCTTTATTCAAGATCCTCCAAAGCGCATATCTACTTTTTTTGTAAAGCTTCTTGTTTTATTGAGAATTAAGGCAAAAGGGAAAGATATACTTAGTGTAGTTGAATTGTTTTTTTCTCACATCATCCTCCATCATTTTCTCCTAATAAAAGCATGTATGAGTTGTCTTTCCATCCCTTATTATCTTGCATACTTAAGTTTTCCAATTCGTGAGCATCCTAGTGGATTTGGAAACTGCTTTATGCACCTATGGAGGATTTGACTAGATTTAGTAAGCCTACTTTTTTACTATTTTGAATGGCATCCTTATGCATTTGAATAACTCACGTAATTATATATTGCATCATCCTATTACTTCACAAGGCTGGATATTGTACACTTATTCAATACAGATTAGTGTTATGCTCCAATTTCAGTCTCCTTTGATGTTAATTTTGCATATTTGATTAGCAACTTTGTGAGTGTAATTGTTATATCACTTTGGTTCAATTTCCACATGGTATTATATACTTTGTAGATCGATTTCTCTCCTTCCATATTGCTATTGCAGGTTCGACATATTTTCTGGGAGCATATTCTACTGACTGAAGGGCACAGTTTCTGAGCTATGGACCAATCTTAGAAGATCATCTTGACTCCATTTAATTTCTTTGAATGGAAAGATGAGATGGAGATATTGTTGAGAGAGAAAGGTCTCTACAGGGTTGCTATGGCAACTGGGGTAGAGCCCAATGCAGCTACAAAGAAAATAAAATGGCACAACAGGAGGGATGAGGCCTATGGTCTTTTGTGTCTGAGCATTTTAAGAGACCTCCTCTTCCATCTTGATGGATTGACATCACCTAATGAAGTGTGGGAGAATATTGTATATATTTTTGGTAATATATATGAGATGAGAGGACATCAAATCAATAATGAGTTGATCTCCTTGAGTCCCAGCAGCTTCGAATCCTTGCAACTCTATTTTTCCAAGTTTAAAGCCCTTGTTTTACAGCTGAAACAGTGTGGGATTGAAAAGAAGGAGAAGAAAATAGTTTTTTCCATACTCTCAAATCTTGGACCTAACTATTTAAATTTTTTTTTGACCTTCCATGCCACCAAGTTGACAGCTCAAGCCTGAAAGATGCCTAAGCTTCCAGAGTTCATGGAATCCCTCACATAGGAACAAGATAAGTTGGTGATGATGGGCACCATCAAACCTTCCAAATACCAATATTTGGTTGCTGGAGATTCAAGGGTGGATTCAAAAATCAAGGAAAAAAGCTAAAAAGACTCATGAGCAAAAGAGAGACAAGAACAAGTCTCAAGAGGAGCCCGAAGGCTCTAAGAAGAAATTCCATAAGAAGAAGAACAAAGGAGAAATGAGCAAGTGTGCATACTGCAGTAGGGGCTATCATCCTGAATGCTCTTATATGAAGAAGCAAATTGACATGTTGACCCAACTCTTGGAGAAGAATAACATCTCCCTTCCTGATTGCTCAAAGAAGAGGGAAGGAGGATCAAATTCAGAGGATAGAGAGAGAGTACATGCTTTGGTTGTTGGCACATCAAGCTCACATAGCTTCATCATAGACTTTGAAGCTTCTAGACATATGGTTTTGACAAAAGAGGAATTCTCCTCTCTTCACATGTCTAAAGGTCCACCAATAGTTTTGGGAGATGGCTCTCTCACTGATAGTTTGGGGAAAGGAAGGATTGATCTTGACCATGGGAAGTTCAATAATGTGTCGTATGTTTTAGTTCTTTCCTCTAATCTCTTGTTAGTGGATCATATGACTCACATAGTGTCTCCAAATAAGGTCATATTCTCCCCTGATGATGTTGAAATCACAGAGATTTTGAATGGTAAAGTCACAGCAAAAGGTGTTATTGATCACACTTCGAAGGTATACATGTTTTCCCATTCTATACCCTACTCAAACCCCTCTGCTCTTTTGATTCATGCTAATTAGGTAAGAAATATTTGAAATGAAATATTTGTCCATCTTAACTAGAAGTATATTTCTAATTTGAGTGAAAATGATATGGTCATAGGGTTACCAAAGATCAAGTTTTCCAAGGGAGTCTGTCAAGGTTGTATCCTAGGAAAACACCTAGAGCACAAATTTGAGAGAGCTAGTCATGAGAGAACCTCTCCACCTCTTGGGTTGATCCACAGTGACATTGCTGGTCCATTTACTCATATGTCCATGATTCAAGCCAAATATTCACTGACATTCATAGATGAATTTTCTAGGTATTGTTGGGTTTACTTCCTAAAACATAAGTCTGAATTTTTTGACCTCTTCAAAGTCTTTAAAGCCTTGCTTGAAAACCAGTCTGGGAGGAAACTCAAGATCCTTAGATCTGACAATGGTGGTGAGTATGTCAAGTTTGAGTTCATTTAGTATTTTAAAGATGCAGTTATTCAGATGCAGCATTCAATCCCTTACACACCACAGCAACATGGTGTTGTTGAGAGAAAGAATAGGTCACTGAAGGAGATGGAAACCTGTATGATGGAGACTAAGAATTTTCCACCAAATTTTTGGGCCAAGGCTATAAACTGTGCATCCTACATCCAAAAGAGGTTGCCTCATAAGAATCTTGATGGTATGACTCCTTTCAAATCTTGGAGTGAGCACAAGCCAGATGTGACCCATTTAAGGATTTTTGGCTCAAAGGCTTGGGCTAGAATTCCAACTGAAAAGAGAAACGATTTGTAGCCCCAAAGCCAAGAGTGCCTATTTGTTGGGTATTATAAATATTCAAAAGGGTACAAGATGATAAAATTGAGCACTAACAAAGAATTCATTGAAACAAGTGTTTAGTTCCAAGAAGAGCCTTTAGTAGTAGTTGAAGTTGGAGAGTCTTCTTCACCACCAGATCCATTAATTGTAAGTGGAGAGACTAATGAGTTTGTTGATTCTGATATTTCTAATAATGATTATTTGATTGCATATCCTGATATTCCTACAAGACCAAAATGGGAAGCAAAGACCATTCATGCTGCTGGGGAACTAGCTAGAAATTCTAGTGACACTAGGAGGACTAGATCTCAGTTTGAGAGTGCCCTATGTATGGAAAATCCCTTATTTGCTGAGAAGTGCTATCTGATGGTTGAATCAGATCCAAAAATATATGAATATGCAGCACATGATCCAATATGGAAAACAGCCATGAAAGAATAATTTATCTCGCTCCAGAAGAACAACACTTGGGAACTGGTTGATCTTTCCCCGGGGAGGAAGCTAGTTCAATGTAAGTGGGTTTTCAAGACTAAGTTTGCTACTGATGGTTCACCTTTGAAATATAAGGCAATATTGGTAGCCAAGGGCTACTCACAAGTACATGTTATTGACTACAATGAAACATTTTCACCAGCAGCAAAGATGGATTCCATAAGGCTAGCTTTAGCCATTGTAGCTTCGAAGCAGTGGGAGGTACATCACATGGATGTGAAGTGTTCTTTCCTAAATGGAGATATAAATAAATAGATTTAAATGAAAAAACATTAAGGTTTTGTTTCTAATCCATATTTTGTGTGCAGGTTAAAGAAATTATTGTATGGGCTCAAGCAATCCCCCAGAGCTTCGTATGCGAAGATTGATGGTTTTCTACTGTCATTGAGTTTTGTTCAATGCAAGTATGATGATAATGTTTATTTGAATCTGATTCATTGTTATTTTATGATTATTTTATTGTATGTGGATGAACTTCTGATTACAGGAAGTTCAAAGAAAGAGATTGCCTCCTTGAAAGATGCAATGAACCATGCATTTTCTATGACTGATTTGGGATTGTTGAGCCAATTCTTGGGTCTTGAAATTGCTCAATCCCAATATGGAATAAAATTACATAAGTCCCAGTATGACTTATATTTTCTGAACAAGTTCAACATGAAATATTGCAAGACAAGCAAGATTCGTTTCCTTTCAGGATTTAAGCTTGAAGAAGCAGGTTCTTCTCCTATGGTAAATAATACACTGTATAGGCAATTGATTGGGTGTTTGCTTTATCTTACACACACTTGACCTGATCTATATTATGAAATTATTGTGGCTTCAAGATACATATATAATCCTGATGAGATCCATTGGAGAGAATCCAAAAGGATCCTTAAATTTGTTCAAGGAACAAGAACTCATGGGATCTTCTACAAAGCTAAATCTGATCTTGATTTGGTTGGTTTTACTGACAGTGATTGGAAAGGTCACAAAACATATTGAAATTCAACATCAGGATATGTGTTCATGCTTACATAAGGACCAATCAACTAGTCAAGCAAGAAGCAGAGTGCCATAGCACTCTCATCTATAGAAGCAGAGTACATAGGAGCTGTAAATGCAACAACTCAAGGTTTTTGGTTGCAGGGAATACTTGGAGAATGTGGCTTCGAATCAGAGTTTTCAACTATTATCTACTGTGAAAATCAGAGCACCATTCAAATATGCAATGATCCAATTCATAGACAGCGAACCAAACACATTGATATCCATATGCACTACATCAGGTAACTTGTGCATGATGGCACCATTCATCTACTCTTATGTGCATCTTCAGAACAAGTAGTAGACATCTTCAGCAAAGTTTTTTGTGAGAAGACATTCAGCAATCTCAAATCACTATTCAGGATTACTAATCATGCTATGAAGCATGATTGATGAAAATATTTTCAAATTTTGTTTTACTGTCCATGTTTAAGGGAGGATTTTCCCATTGGGTTTTTGCCTCTTTCCTTGGTTAAATGGACATGCAATATGTAAAGGGTGACTAAGCCCTGTTTGTAGGCCCTATATTTTTCTAATATTTACTCATAAATTCAGGCTTAAGGGGGGGTTTTAGAATAATCAACCCATAGTTACCTACCTTAGACATTAATTAAATCATTTTTGTCTTATTACCTAGTCTCCTATATTCCACTCTATGCTAGTTGCCTTCTACATGTCATAGAAGTCAACACTTGCTAAAAATGAGTCATAGAGTGCTTGGGAAACCTCATAGAAACCATATTCAGCATGTATTCTTTATTTCAAATCCTCAAAAGCGCAAATCTTCTTTTTCTGTAAAGTTGCATGTTTTATTCAGAATTAAGGCAAAAGGGAAAGCTAGAGTAGGTGTAGTTGACTTGTTTTTTTCCCACATCATCCTCCATCATTTTCTCTTAATAAAACAATTTATTATTTTTATTTCCATCCCTTATTATCTTTACTACTTGAATTTTCCAATTCTTGAGCATCCTAGTTGATTTGGAAACTGCTTTATGCACCTATGGGGGATTTGACTAGATTTATTAAGCCTACTTTTTTACTATTTCGAATGGAATCCTTATGCATTCGAATATATCATGTAATTATATATTGAAACAGCCTATTACTTCACAAGGTTGGATATTGTACACTTATTCAATACATATTAGTGTTATGCTCCAATTTCAGTCTCCTTTGATGTTAATTTTTCATGTTTGATTAGCAATTTTGTGAGTGTAATTGTTCTAACACTTGGGTTCAATTTACACATTTGTCATGTAATTTTATTACATGTCCTATGATAATCCCATAAAAAATGAGGTGTTTTTTGATCCCACTCATCATGATTCACATTAAAAACCTTAGTAAATGCATTCTTCAAAAGCTTATTAAAAGCTTCAACAGACCGACTTTCCTGCGGGTCATATGGAATTGTCTTCCTATGTTGGATCTGGAATTATTGAGTCATTTTTTCAACCATTTTATTAAGAAAGCGTGTACACTGGTCACTTACTAATACTCTTGGGAAGCCAAACCTATCCACCACATGATTGAACTTAAACCTGGTAGTACTCATGAAAGTACAATCCTTGTTTTCTGAGGCTTCATCCCATTTCTTTAGTAATGTATTGCAGTAATTATATATCAGGAACCTATCTATGTTACTTGTGGTTTAATAGGGTCCACAAAATCAACATCCCACTTATCAAATACCTTCAATGTAATCTACGGTACCAAATACATTTCATCCCTTCATGATGGCTTCCTCGTGGGTTGGCATATGCCACAACCCCTACAGTAGTTAAGTGCATTTGAATGGAGTGTAGGCCACAACAACCTTTCCTATAAAAAAATTATGTTGTCATTTTTCCTACGTAGTGGCCCCCTACCACTTTGGAATGAGATTCAATTAACACCATTGGTCACTCATGTTCCAAAACACAACGAGGTAGTATCTCATACAACCCCATCTTATATTTATGTCCAGCTATAAGCTGAAAATATGCATAATTTATAGCTAACCGTTTCCTTTGTGTTGTATTGAATCCTTCTGGTTCTCTTCATGTAGTCAAGAAGTGCACAATGTCTTTATAATAACCATTGACCATTTTTGCTACAAATAGTTGTGCATCAAGAAGATTATCATCTCAAATGGTGGGATCTTCCCCACTATCCTAGAGAAATGGTCAATACCAACATTAAATATTCTAGGTTTGAAAAAAAATTTCAAAATCAAATTCTAGGAAGAGGAGGATCCATTGACATATTCCCGTGCCCCTCCCCCCACATTGCCTTATTAACCATGAATTCTAATACATAATCCAATGTAGTGCCTAATTGTTTAAATGAAAAAGGTTGAGGTAGATCAACAATGATTGTTGGAATATCCTAAACCCAGTCCCAAAATAATTAATCATTATTTGATTAATTTACTACCCACTTGCACCTTAGAGTCAACACTTGCCACCTATATCCTAGGAATAATTTATTTCTGATTCTAGGTTGATCTTAACCACTTTATGGCCATCCAAAATTTGTAACTGCACTTTACAACAAATTCTGCTTTATCTACTTTGTCCTTCCTTTCTATGGATAAGGTAAATCTAGTCAACTAGGAAACTGGCATATTTTGTTGCCAACACATCCTCCATTATTTTCTCTCCATATTCTAGGATTAGAAAGTCTTTCCTTCACTCATCATCACTCACACATGCTATTGCTAATTCGTTAGGTGCTTGGTAGACTGGGAAAGTGCTTTATCCAACTATGGGGTTTATCATAATTAATAAGCCTGCTTTATGAGCTAGCTTGATTTGTCTTCTAGCAACTCTTTTACTTATTTATAAGGGTGTATTACCTATGCAATAATATCAATTATCATTTATTGATCATTCATTAATGTGTGTTCATTAATCCTTCTTCTGCTCTCCTTATTCTAATTCTCTACAATTCTCTGTGAGGTTAATTGTGTGCCTAGATCCTTAGCTTGTTATGAAATTCCTTATGCCATGAAGGCTTTAGAATTTCTACACAGTATCAAAGATGAGGATATCAAAGCTCTACATCATATCATATCTTTGAGAGTTTGTTAATTAATCCTCCTTTTTCATATTTGTAGGTTCAACTTCGAATGGATTCAAGAGTATCAATTCCTCTTCTTTCTCCATTCACAAGCTATTTAGAGTGGAAATTGACGATGATTTCATATCTAAAGAGACAAGGTCTCTATGAGATATTTGTTGGAGCTAGTGAAGAGTCTTATCAAGAGCCAAGTGAATGGTTGAGTGACTGTGATAGAGAAATTGGAGCTATTTGTCTAGCTATCTCTCCAAGCATGCGCTATCTTATTGGTTCTCTTGAATACCCAAAGGATCTCTAGACAACATTGGATAGAGTTTTCGGAAAGGACAATGAGGATACTTCTGGCTACGTGGAGAGTGCCTCTAGCTCCTCAATGATTTATCTCTCTCAAGATGTCTCATCCTCTACAGTCTTTGATGAAGTTGATCATGAAGAAAAAGTTTCTCATTCAGTTCTTGTTGCTACTACTCTCTTTGATTTGAATGCTTCCTCTTTCAATCAAGAAGAAAATATTGAGGAGCCATCTTTTTCTGTGTCTCTTGAAGTAGAAGATCTTGATTCATCTTCTTATGATGTTGTAGATGAAAAATAATTGACTAATGGATCTGCTATTTCTATTGATTATTCACTCACACATTCAGTCTTCTCTATTTCTTATATCATGGATTCTGAGATCCATATGCAAGACCTCTCACACTTTGTGCATGCCTCTCTCCTTGATGATGCACAACCCAGTGACTTCTAGGATGTTTGCTTAGCCAAATCAAGTCCTTCTAGTGTTTTTCCACTTACCATACTTGATCCCATGTGCTTCTGCAGCTCCTCCTTTGTTCTTGGCACTCAAAGCCTCGTTGAATATTTTGAACATCACTATCTTTCCTCACATACTTCTACCACAGATGATTCTTTACCAGTATATTCCAATGATTCTATTTTTGTGATTATTTGTGATCTCTTAGATTCTTTGGAAGCTAGATCAACCCATGGAGCCCATTCATTCACACTCATTGATCCTATGCCTTCTCTATGTTCCTACATGAGAACTTGCACAAATTCTCTCTATGTAAATGAAGATGGAGACATTACATATTCGCTTCGATAGTTATTTCAGCTATATGGAGCTGATTTCATCTCTAATGGTTCAAATTTGAAGTCATCTCATCATCTTGGAGCTGATTACAAGTATCAAGATCCTTCAGTATTATTTTCACATCATTGGATCTTGTTTCTTCCTTTCACACACCTGGGTCACGTGGCAGAAATCTTTAAGCCACTCGGTGTGTCCTTGGGGACAAGTCTCGAGTCAAGGCTGTCACCTTATTCTTGACTCCTCCGTTTAGGCTCAAATCCTAACAAAGCCAAGGGGGGTAGACCCTATTATGTTACTAAGGACAAATTACTTATTAAGGTGATGTTAAACTGAATGAGTTACTTAGGAGTTCGAGATTTAACTATGGACAATCAAAGATGGAAAGATACAAAAATGAACACACAAAAGCACAATGCTAAGACACAATATATATATAAAGCAAGAAAATAACCAGTGCCTTAGAATGAAGTCAAAAAATAAGATCAATGTACTTGCATGTGCTTGGAGTGAAAGTTTTGCGATTGCCTCTTGGTACGTTTTAAGTTAAATTTGAAGTGTGAGTTGATTAAAATTAGGCGAAGGGGGGGACTCCAGATATACCCGAGAGTACTTGGAGTATGTCCAAAACTAAACCTTCACGACTACCCGTAAGGAATATGTGGGATAAAATGGAGTCTTTGGGGATATTTTTCATAACGCACCCGTTAGGGTGTGACAGAGATCGGCGCCCCGAGGTCACTTTTCAAAAGTTCCCACTTCCTTTGGGTATTTTGCCACCGTGATGGTTTGATCTAGGTGTTGGATTTTCACCTGTTGGTTTGTTAATTTGGGAGAGTGAGTCCTAATTATACTAGTCACTCAAGTGCTTTTGATACAGCTTGAATGATTGGACGAACCACAGCAAAGTGTAGAGCATACACACCGGAGTCTTTTCAATTTTAATAAATTTTCAATGGGTGTTCTTGTTTAAAAGAAAACCCTCCAGGAACCTCTTTCAATCCAAGTGGATCTCAATCGGGGAATCGAGGAGGGGTTAATTTTATAATAGCTGAAAAACAAATGATAGGAAAAATAAAATAGATACACAATTCTAGTTTCCTAATTAGTCCTACCACGAATCTCTTTCCCCTTTCGGGTCAATCGGGAAGTCATGGGGTAAGTATTACGATTAATTTGAAATATAAAATATGGAATATGAAATTCATAATGAAATAAATTATACTACCCTGCATATTATATCAATACTAGTTTGAAAAGAAATGAGGAAAACGCAACAAAAGGGACACCGACGCAAATCCCCCAAGGGGGGATGGGGAATGGGCTCGAAAGAGCCTATTCAAAAAAATATTTTTATTAAAAGCGGTTATAATATCATAGAACTGATATAATTCATCTTGATCCTTATATGGAATGAAATCAAGAGCTTACAAAGTGCGAAAATTAAAGCTTTTAGTCAAATGGGAGACCCCTGGGGGGATTTGAACGCTCCTGAGGACACTTCCGAACAGAAGCTTCCTTTATTTTCTGTACACCTTCTAAAAACCAGTGAGCATGTTAGAATAAAATATTCCAAAAATAACTTTAAGAGTACCTTCGGATCAGCCTACCTTAACTCAAAAAAGATGAAGTTAAAACTAGCTAAACAAGTGAAAAAGGAACCAAGGAAAGCAAGCTTTCCTTGGGATCTTGGCTTGCTGTTTGTGCAGCCAATGAAATATGCAATGATTTATGGATTTATCTTTTATAAAATCAAATAGGAATCTAATGCATCCAAGCTACAAGTTTTCTTTAAATTTCCATGCAAAAAGGACGATTTCCCTAAAGCTAGATCTAGAATGCTTATGAAACTTTTTAACTGCAAGATCTAGACTATGGGATTTGATAAGATATATCTATGTTGGAATTACTTTTAATATGATATATCTAAGTAAAATCAAAGCTATTAAAAAATTAACTGGGTAAAAAATGTTGATTTTGAGGGAGGAAGAGGAGGAGAGAAATGTTGGTTTCCTTGAAAATCCACAGTGGAGCTTTCAGGTGGAATGTCGAGGGACTATGCCTTTGGAATGTTTTGAAGAGAGTGGAGAATAAAAATAGATCAGCATCCTCTCCAATGTAGGAACCTGCAGCTCAGCTGAAATCAAAGAACTCGCCAAGAAACTTGTGAGATCCGATTAGTGCATACACAGAGATTCAAGATAACATGCATATAAGCTTATAGGACATGTTGAATCTAGATCTCTAAACATGCATTGAAGGAAAGATATGGTCAATAAACTTATTGAAAATCACCTTTCCTATCAAGATTATAATAAGCCTATTATCAATCTTAACAGCGGATCTACAAGGAATTAGCAAAAAAATGAACACAGATACAGGTTACCTCAGTAAAATAATGGCAATAATCATCCACAAATGTAATGGCACAACACCATATAGCCTCCAAAGATTTTATTTATTTCAAATGAAAAATAACAACAGTACAATAGCAGCAGTACCTCAATCCCAGTTCTAACTAGCTTGGAAGAGGCTGTTGTGCTTGGATATATACAAAAACCAAGAGATCCAACCCAGGGGGGTGCAAATCCCAAGGATATAGACCAAATATGTTGATGGAGAGTCCATCAATGCCTAATCTGTGTCTAGCTGAGCCAGATCTGAATCTCACTGAGTGCAACTGTCAATCAGGGGGCTGATCTGACTGACACCTCAACTTGTTGACTGAAGCATCCACCAAAACTCATCCAGATGAGCCAAAAACATGTGGAGGAGAGAGGGAGGGTGAAATTCCCCATAAAGGATGCTGAATATCAACTCTGGATCTGATTTGATCAGCTCCTTTAGTCAAGGATTTGTCAGATCCAGTGAATTTACTTCAGATCTGACTGATTTCAATCAAATCGGTTGAGAATCCACTGATATATGATTTTGGATTTACTCCATTATTCATCAATTTATTAATTAAAATCATTAATAATTGATTTTTGGGGTTTCTGACCTGAGTGATGGAAAATCACTCAAAACTAGGAAATAGTGGGTCCATGGGTTTACATGGTGCTCTTAGCTTGAAAACGAGCACCTACATGATTGAAACAGATTATTTGGCCCACTTTTATTACAAAATCAATTTTTCCAATTAAACTATTAAAAAATAGCCTAAGTTTTGGAAAAAATGAATTTTAATAAAAAAACACTGAAAAAATTTAAAAATTTGAAAAAACCTAGGGGGACTTAGACATGTTCATATGACTCGACCATGATGTCTAGCATGTTTATATATTGACACATAGACTCTAATAACCTCAATAGGCCCAAATGCCAAGCAGACCACCCCAACTTTGGAGGTATGGAGTGAAAAACTCAGAAATTATCAGTCATTTATTCAACAACCAATAATAACCAAGGGAAAAAACACCTTGGGCTGATCGGATTGACAAATAAAGTCTAAGAGACCAAGTCTTTTAAGACACTATCATGCTAGAAAATTTATTACAATTCCCTTATGGGGTATGAACATGTGATATAGTACAACAAGCACTTCCCAGAAGTACTTCCAAAGGTCTTCTGAAGTCCGAACAAGTTAACCTTGTCTGGTTCACCAGGCTCACTTGATAAAAAACCACTAAGTACAACTTAGGTGGTAACCTTCTAGCTCCAACTGTGGGACGTGTGCTCGATCTGGTCTTTGAGGCAAGGAGAGGATATGAGAACACCAAAATCTCTGGTTTATATACCCTGTAAAAACATCTCAACTTGACAAGAAAAACCTCAGTAGCAAAAGTTTTATAAAAAACCAAATGAACCATTAAGCTGATTTATTTAAACAAAATAAATGTAACTAACTAAAGGAAGCAAAGTTTTATTATAGCTAAGTATAAAATAGAAATGCAGAAAGTAAATGCTCTCTTTCAAGGAGCTTATTTTCCTACTCTAAACATGATATAAAATGGGTTAAGTGTAATCAGAAATCCAATGTAACCACCTAAGAATTTTATTAACATAAAAAAAAAATTCCTTGTCTTTAGTTACCAGCCAAAGTAAGGATACTTTATTCAGAAAATACAAACCTGCGTGATGATTCAGAAGGGGCGGGATGGATGGGAAATCATAGGCATGAATAAAGTCGTCAAACTTCCTCCCAAACTGGTAAGTGCTTGCGCAGGCTACTTCTATCCATGATTGGACAGGGTTGATGTACAAATTGGAATTATGAGGCAGATTGACTACACCATCATACTGATCAACAAGGCTTACTAGATGATAATTCACTGTATAAGCCCCAAGCGGCTCCAAGTCATGAGGAAACTCTATATGTGAAGATGATAGTTGAGACTGATATTCTAATAACTGCATCACATCTATCTTTTCACAACATTTCTTCTCCATGTCTTCATTATTTATACCTTTGTGCGGCTCTGCATGATATGACTCTGAATGATCATATGGATAAACTGCATGCTCCTTTTTCATATCAAATTTTCCCAAGGACACATGGTCCATGCTCTCTCCTTTAGATATGCCATAGATAGAAAAATCAACAAAACCATCAAAAGTTTCCGGTTCATTATTTTCCTCTTTATTCATGTCACAGACTGGATTTTCCATGAATGTCCAGGACTCCTCATCAACATCTTTGTCGAGGATAAGGGAGTCTTTGTCACTTGTATCATGCTCCAAGCTATACTTGTCCTCATTTTCATACTCATGTTCTTTAGAGAAAAGGTCACAAGGTAGTAAACCTTCCAGACTGTCATCATTATATGGAGAACACATAGGAGTCCCATCATATATATTACAGTTTTCATCATATGTTTCACTATAAGATTTTGCAATGGTTTCATCCTCAAGCTTGTACTATTTAGATGGTAACAAAGTGTAGGCCTGGTCTACCATGTATATATGATCAAGCTCACTTGAATTTGTTTCCTGATTACTGACCTTGGGAAGTCCATGTTCCATGACTTGATTTGCAACATAACAAGTGCTTTCTTGGTGGAATTGTTCATAGGGTCTACACCATGGAATTACTTCTTCTACGATGTTAGCTGAGTCTAACTGGTTTGGAATCCTAGGCTCTTGTTGAGGAAACTTCTTTTGATACATCTGATTCTACCTAGGTTGAAAGTTCCTAGGTCCATTATTTCTTTCCATTGTGATTATTCTATTGTGCATAAGATTCAATTGTGCAGACTGATCTGCCATAAGTTGGTTTTGACTAGTAACCAAGTCTTTTATCATGTCTGTTACCTTTTCCATGGGATATTTAGAGGCTCCCTTTTCTTCTGATTCAAAGGATTTTCCCTTTTCTTCGTTGTATGAAGTGTTTCCCCTAGTGTAACCTGGAATGTTGGATTTGCCTGAAGACTGCATATTCTTTTCTATTTTCTTGGCCAATTCTTGAGCAGTTTTTAGATCGGCCAGCTCTTTGTCCCTTAACTGGTACCTCAAATCACCAGTGAAAGCTTCAATGTAAGATATGAGGATGGAGGCATCCCTTGGCTTGATTTCTCTAGGGAGGTATGCAACCACACGCCTGAACTTATTATTATATTCATCAATGGTTTCATTCTCCATCTTCTTTATGTTATGGAGGGCAGCAAGCAGATGTCTTGGTTCTTTCTTTTCCCCCCATTTCTTCTTAAAACCCTCTAGGAATTGACTAAGAGTTTTATATGAATCATCATCTAGGTCGAAGTACCATTCTTTAGCATCATCTTCCAAGGATAAAGCAAAGAGCATCATTTTGACATCATCATGGTCATGGGCAGCATCATTCCAATAACTGACCAGGTGCTTTTCAAACTTTCGAAGGTGAGACTTGGCAGTGATGGAATTATTGCCCTAAAATATGGGGAGCTTCTTGATAGCATCATTCGGAATGTCATGAGGACTACTTGCTATCTGAGAAAAGTCAAGGGGTTTGTAAAATTCCTTCATTTCTTGAGATTAGTGAACATGACTCTCTACAAATATGTGATGGATATCTGAGAGGGATTGGTCTCCTAAATCTTCAAGGTTTCTATGAGAAGTCTGCCTATTCATTTTTTCCCTAATAAACCTTCCAGGATCAGGGAGAGGATTGAATAATTGTCGGTGGTTTCTTCGGGTAGAAATTCTTGAAGGGGTGTTAGACATTGGAGTTGCCAGATGGATCGAGTTTTAATTTTTATGTTTTTGAAATACTAGATCAATCAAAAGTTTTTATCTTTTTAGTTATTTTAGAAAAAATTTAAGCTAAGTCATACTTGGGAATAAAAAGATTTATCCCTGGCAACGGTGCCAAAAAATGTTGTCTCCTTTCACACACCTGGGTCACGTGGCAGCAATCTTCAAGCCACTCGGTGTGTCCTTGGGGGCAAGTCTCGAGTCAAGGCTGTCACCTTGTTCTTGACTCCTCCGTTTAGACTCAACTCCTAACGAATCCAAGGGGCTTAGACCCTATTAAGTTACCAAGGATAATTACTTAGTATGGTGATGTTAAACTGAATGAGTTATTTAGGAGTTTGAAATTTAACTATAGACAATCAAAGATGAAAAGATACAAAAATGAATGCACGAAAGCACAATGCTGAGACACAATATATATATATAAAGCAAGAAAATAACCAGTGCCTTAGAATGGAGTCAAAAGAACATCAATGTACTTGCATGTGCTTGGACTGAATATTTTGCGATTGCCTCTTGGTACGTTTTAAGTTAAATTTGAGGTGTGAGTTGATTAAAATTAGGCAAGGGGGGGGGGGGGATCTCCAGATATACCCGAGAGTACTTGGAGTATGTCGAAAACTAAACCTTCACGGCTACCCACAAGGAATATGTGGCATGAATGGAGTCTCTGGGGATATTGTTCATAATGCACCCATTAGGGTGTGACAGAGATCGGCGCCCCGAGGTCACTTTTCAGAAGTTCCCGCTTCCTTTGGGTATTTTGCCACCGTGATGGTTTGATCTAGGTGTTGGATTTTCACCTGATGGTTTGTCAATTTGGGAGAGTGAGTCCTAATTATTCTAGTCACTCAAATGATTTTGAGACATCTTGACTGATCGGACGAACCACAGCAAAGTGCAGAGCATACACACCTGAGTCTTGTCAAGTTTAGTAAATTTTAAAGTGGGTGTTCTTGTTTAAAAGAAAACCATCAAAGAACCTCTTTCAGTCCAAGTGGACCTCAATCGGGGAATCAAGGAGGGGTTGATTTTATTACATTTACTAAAATAAAATATGATAGAAAATGAAACACAAAAGGATGAGCAAACCACAATTTTCTAATTAAACTACCACAAACCTTTCTTCACCTTTCGGCTTAAAAGGAGACCCGTGGGGTAAGTATTAAAGTTACTTTGAAATATCAAATATGGAATATTAAATTGATAATGAATTAAATTATACTACCCTACAGATTAGAGCTATGCTAGTTTGAAAAGAGATGAACAAAAAGTGAAAAATTGAACACCGACGCAAATCCCCCTAGGGGGGATGGGGAATGGGCTCGAAAAAGCATATTCAAAAAATTATTTTTATTAACAGCAGTTACAATATGAAATAAATGATATAATTCCTCTTGATCCTTATATGGAGTGAAATCAAGAGCTTACAAAGTGTGAAAATTAAAGGTTTTGGTCAAATGGGAGACCCCTGGGGGGATTTGAACGCTCTTGAGGCCACTTCCAAACAGAAGATTCCTTTATTTTATGTCAAACCTGATAAAAAACAGCAAGCATATCAGACTGAAATATTCCCAAAATCACTCTGAAAGTACCTTTGGGTCAGCTCACTTTTAACCAAAAAATGCTAAGTAAAGACTAATTAAAAAAGGTAAAAAAAGGAACCAAGGAAAGCAATCTTTCCTTGGGATCTTGGATTTAATTTTAAGCAGCCAATATGATGTGCACTGATTGCTATATTTATCTTTTATAACAGCAAACAGAAATCTAATGCACGCAAGCTACCAATTTTCTTTAAAATTCCATGCAAAAAGGACGATTTCCCTAAATCTAGATCTAGATTGCTTATGAAACCTTTTAAGTGTGAGATCTAGTTTATGGGATTTGATAAGATATATATATGTCAAATTTACTTTTAGTATGATATATCTAAACAAAATCAAAGCTATGAACAAAGTAACCGGGTAAAAGAGTTGATTTTGAGGGAGGAAGAGGAGGAGAGAAATGCTGCTAGCCTTGAAGATCCACAGTGGAGATTTAAGGTGGAATGTCGAGGGACTATGCCTTTGGAAGGTTTTTAAGAGAGTGAAGAAACAAACTAGATCAGCATCCTCTCCAATCTAGGAACCTCCAGCTCAGCTGAAATTAAAAAAAAAATTGCCAAAAAACTTGTGAGATCTGATTAGTACATACACAGAGATTCAGAATAACATGCATATAAGCTTATAGAACATGCTGAATCTAGATATCTAAACATGCATCGAAGGAAAGAGATGGTCAATAAACTTATTGAAAAGCACCTTTCCTATCAATATTATAATAAGCCTATTATCAATCTTAACAATGGATCTACAAGCAATTAGCAAAAAAAATGAACACAGATATAGGTTACTTCAGTAAAATAATGGCAACAATCATCCACACATGTAATGGCACAACATCGTATAGCCTCCAAATCTTTTATTTATTTCAAATGAATAATAACAATAGTACAATAGCAGTAGCACCTCAATCCCAGTTCTAACTAGCTTGGAAGAGGCTGTTGTGCTTGGATATATACAAAAACTAGGAGATCCAGCCTAGGGGGGGCACAAATACCAAGGAGATAGACCAAATATGTTGATGTAGAGTCCATCAATGCCTAATCTATGTCTAGTTGAGCCAGATCTGAGTCTCATTGAGTGCAACTGTCAATCGGGGGGCTGATCTGAATGACACCTCAACCTATTGACTGAAGCATCCACCAAAACTCATCTAGATGAGCCAAAAATGTGTGGAGGAAAGAGGGAGGGAGAAATTCCCCATAAAGGATGCTGAAGATCAAATCTGGATCTGATTTGATCAGCTCCTTTAGTCAAGGATTTGTCAGATCCAGTGAATCTGCTTCAGATCTGACTGATTTCAATCAAATAGGCTGAGAATCCACTGATATATGATTTTGTATTTTCTCCATTATTCATCAATTTATTAATTAAAATCATTAATAATTGATTTTTGGGGCTTTCTGACCTGAGTGATGGAAAATCACTCAAAACTAGGAAATAGTGTGTCCATGGGTTTACATGGTGCTCTTAGCTTGAAAATGAGCACCTACATGACTGAAACAGATTATTTGGCCCACTTTTATTATAAAATCATTTTTTCCAATTAAACTATTAAAAATTAGCCTAAGTTTTGGAAAAATTAAATTTTAATAAAAAAACACTGAAAAATTAAAAAAATTGAAAATTTGAAAAAACCTAGGGGGACTTAGACATGTTCATATGACTCGACCATGATGTCTAGCATGTTTATACATTGACACATAGACTCTAATAACCTCAATAGGCCCAAATTACAAGCCGACCACCCCAACTTTGGAGGTATGGAGTGAAAAACTCAGAAATTATCAGTCGTTTATTCAACAACCAATAATAACCAAGGGAAAAAACACCTTGCGCTGATCGGATTGACAAATAAAGTCTAAGAGACCAAGTCTTTTACAGACACTATCATGCTAGAACATTTATTACAATTCCCCCATGGGGTATGAACATGTGATATAGTGCAACAAGCACTTCCTAGAAGTACTTCCAAAGGTCTTCTGAAGTCCAAACAAGTTAACCCTGTCTGGTTCACCAGGCTCACTTGATAAAAAACCACTAAGTACAACTTAGGTGGTAAAAGATCTCAATTGTTCTACATGGTCCTAGTTTCCATCCTATAGTTGCCCTTGATCCAGGTGAGCAGATTTATCTTCTTCTCAAGAAGAATATTCCTCTAGACATCGGCATTTAGTTTGGAGGAGTAGCAACACCAAGAGTTCAACATTTTTTGGTATTGCTTTTCATGTCTTTTCTTCAGGGAGGATTTTCCCCTTGTGGTTGTTCCTTTCTCCTCATTTCTTTGGACAAGATAAATTATAAAAGGGTGACCATAGCTTTGATGTTGGGACCTATATGCATATATATTTCTAATTAGTTCATAGATATCATCATAAAGTCAGACTTAAAGGGGGGTGTTTGAATATCCTGAACCCAATCATAAAATAATTAATCATCATTTGATTAATTTCCTACCCACTAGCTTAGATAGTTGGCATCCACTTGCACATTAGAGTCAATACTTTCCATCTATATCCGAGGAATGATTTATTTCTGATTCTGGGTTGATCTTGACCACTTTATGGCCATCCAAAATTGGTAACTGCGCTTTAGAACATATTCTGCTTTATTCTGCTTTATCTGCTTTATCTCGTTTTTCTGTGGATAAGGTAAAGCTAGTCAACTAGGAAAGTAGCATATTTTGTTTCCAACCCATCCTCCATTATTTTCTTTCCATATTCTAGGATTAGAAATCCTTTCCTTCACTCATCATCGTCACACATGTTATTTCTAATTCGTGAAGTGATTGGTAGATTGGGAAAGTGCTTTAGCCAAATATGGGGTTTATCATAATTAGAAAGCCTGCTTTATGAGCTAGCTTGAGTTGTCTTCTAGAAACTATTTTTTTATTTATAAGGGTGTATTACCTATGTAACAATATCAAGTATCATTTATTGATCATTCATTAATGTGTCTTCATTAATTCTTCTTCTTCTCTCCTTATGTTAATTTTCTAGAATTCTCTGTGAGGTTAATTGTGTGCTTAGATCCTTAGCTTGCTTATGAAATTCCTTATGCCATCAAGGATTTATAATTTCTACAATGATTGTGATTTTCATAGGATCCATCAACATTCCTTCTGTACATTTGACATGACCCAACACATTACCAAAACATGCACAAAAGATGCACTTCTTCAAATTTAAATAAATTTGAAATTGTCTACAATGTTCGAGCATCATTTTGAAGACCCTCAATATGGTATTTAACTAACCCATATACTGTCCAATCATCACATTATACTTTTAAGAAATTATGAAAAAAATATTCAAAGCGTCTACCACTATCCTAGAAAAAACAATAGGGGCATTCTTAAGTCTAAATGGCATTACTGTCTACTGAAAAAAAATCCATTATGTCGTGAAAGTAGTCTTATGTTGGTCCTCTTTTGTGACCTTGATACGATGATACCTAGAAAATCCAATATTAAAATAATATACCTCTTTCCCCCCTACACTCTCAAAGACATCATCTGTAAAAATTGTAAGAAAAATATTATCCAGAAAAGCATCACTCAATTTCATCAAGTTGACACAAATATAGATTCATCCATTTTTTTATCATGTACAACCATTGGCTTGATCCACCCTAATTCTTGAATAGGTTCAATAATTCCTTCATTCAACATCATGCCGAGTTGTGTCTTAACCTTCTCCGTATACATTGGATTCAAACTATATGGTATTTGTTTGAAAAACATTGTATCCGATTTCAGTGGAATCTTCGTTTCACCTAGATCCCCAACAATTCTCTTCATCTCCAAAAACTTTATCAGGATTAGGTCTTCATGTTATAAAAATAAGATCGTGGAGAATAACAATTAAACAATTAAACAAGAACCATTTATTAAACACATTACAAGAGAGACACGGATATAACGTGGGTCACCCAAGATGGGATATGTCCATGTCATAAATTCCCACTCATTTACTATTATACCGTAAAAAAATGAATGGATACAACCTACAACAACCTCGTTGCACTTCATCTTCACTCTCTCACAGTCTCTCTATCACAATCACATAGATCATTTTACAATGCTACAATACAATACATCACCATATTATAATTCTATCATTTTATAGGGGAAATTACCATGGGAAAATACAATGGGTCCATAAAACCTTGGCCAACAAACATCCCAAAAAATATTTTGAGGGATTCTCCCTCTAAATCTCATAGACCACCACCGGGGGCCGATGCCCCCCAAGACCCACTATTAACATGTGTACAATAAAATTGGGGTACAAACATGACTGAACAATAACATAGATGAATCTAGAAGACCAAGATCCACAACCAACACTTCAAATTCATGTAATAAGTTAGTGATTTTCCCAATAGTTTCATCATCCTAATAATCCCCAACATTTGTAAAATTTGGATTCTCAAGAGAACCAATATTGACCTTCTTTATTTGAACGGGCTTTGAAAACTTGTCAAATGATAGACCTAGTCCTTTTAATGCTCCACTACCTTGATATTCAAGGATGTGAATGTCTCGGGGATTGTCATCCTCACTTTCCCCATATATGTTGTAAAAATATATCAGATTCTAGGTTACCACAATCCATTGTGGTAGGATTTATAGGGGAACATCACCTTCCTAAAAATTAATGTATTTAATAACTTGTAGGGCTTCATCAATTGATGTAATTTCATAAGAAAAGTTAAAAGTGTGTTTAACTCTATCATCCAATTTGTGCTAGTCCGCAGTTCCCCATCATGGTTCAACTAACATATACCGATTTCTTTGTATCGTGTCCATAGCATGTATGAACAAATGTACCCATTATTTCTTGGGAACCATCCTCCATGTCTCACGGCAACTATCAATATGTTTGATAGGGTTCATCATTTCAATATGCTTATACAAAAATAGGAAATATTATTGCCAAACAAGATTTCTAACATCCTTCGACACTAAGACCATTCTAATATGGACTATTTATGGATAACTGACCATATTGCTCCTGAATATTTTAGGGCCTCATCAAGAGCTAGCATTTGTTGTGGATCTATAACATTAACGCCAAATTGTACACCAAATGTGTCTAAATTGGGAGATACCTCATAAGTATGTAGATCAGATATGTTGGTACGTGGCCATCATAAAAATTTTGCAATCCTTATGCATTTCCTCATTGACATATCATGCAATCCGTTCTGCCAATTTTCCAAGGATTCCACTGAGTCTGATGAACATGAAATAACACTCCACGAACTCAATTTACCATAACCTCTAGTATTTATATAATCATGCATTGTAGAGGAAATTTTGTTATTATCCAAATGCTCTTCATGGTACTCAAATCTTACTGGCTCAATATAGCAATGTCCTTCAAAAGGCTCTACTGGAGAAACTAATCAAACCCATGAGTCTTCAAAACACAAGACCCCCTTTTTCAAATCACTGATAGTCCATTTCTCACTGTCCCAATCGATCCTAGAGAGTTCTAGATAATAATTTGCATCATCAACGATCTCTATTAACTCGATGTATGCATAGGTTCAGAGTCCTTTGACCTAAAAAGTAACTTGTGGCAATCGACTAATAAGAATAAAATTTAACTAGTTAACTAACCTTGGCTAAATGCATGGCCACAATAACTTGGGATTCCCCATGCTAGTTTTGTCAAAATATTGACATCTAATCCCAAGTCTATAGTAATAAAATCCATATGATAATCAGCTATTTGAGCATTCGTGCATAGTTCTCATATAGTTTTCCTTTTTTATGAATATGATTGACATTCTTCTCCTGTCAAAGAAAATATTTCTCAGGTTCTCCTATTAGATATGACATCTCCGCTAGAGTATCTTCATTCTTAGCAAGGGTAAACAACCTTTTAAGAAATCTTATAGAATAATTACCTTTCTGGTTGATTTCTTCGGAATCAATTACTCAAAACTAGATCACATGTCGATGACTGGACCTCCGTCGAGTATTGGAGGCACAACAAATGTGAAACTGTAGTTTCCATCAACAAACATATTCCATGCTTCAAAGAAGACACATTTTTTTCTTTATCGACATCAAATGATATTTTATTTTGTATTGCATCTCTTATTTTCATATTTTTCCATGGTTCTTGTTTATCATCTTTAGTCACAACACCTCCCCTTTTTAACACAATAATAGTTTGTGGTTTGTCTTTGGGATCAACTAAAATATTTTGAACATTCTGATTTATATTCGAGAGTTGGTTCTCAATCCAATTAGTCTTGTCTTTCCATTTAGCAATAAGTTGTTGGAATTCTCGATAGTGTGATCTAGTGCTTTACAATATGAGCATGTTGATGTACAATGTGTACAACCTCTATCACATTTTTCTGGTTTTCCACAAATATAGAAAATGACCTTACCTCTTCCTCGACCAAATCCTCCTCCTCTTCCTGGATCTCAAAAGGTATCGAACCGCTGGTTTGCAAATAATATGCACATGGCCTCTCATCTTGCATTTGCTCATCATTCTTCATTAAATATATATCTAGTGTCTTTTATTGAAGTAACTGATATGCCATGCAGTCCTTTTCATCATGGCCCATAGATCAATAAAACTTATAATAAAGACTGACATGTGTACTTACTATATTCTTTAAATACAAACATTCTACTGAATAGTTTCCTCTTATTTGAGATACTTACCTCCAAGACATCCCTTCTAGGCTTAATGGATTTGTAGTGCAAGAAGTAGGGTAATATAGAATGAATGGACGTGAATCCTTATGATTGCATTATATTTTACATCTCATTGACCATATTTTTTCATGAAACTCTTTTTCCTTTTGTTATGCGGGATATGTAATGAAATATTAGTTAATTCTCACTATATCTGCACCATTCTCGCACCAGTTTCTCCAACTGGTGAAACTTCTAATTTCATTGCATGGTCCAAAGCTTCCATCTATGATACTATATTTTTCTAGATTAAAGGAACATGAATATGGCGTAATAGAGTATCAATAAAACACTTCACAAGGTTGGCTATTGTACACTTATTCAATACATATTAGTGTTATGCTCCAATTTCAGTCTCCTTTGATGTTAATTTTTGATGTTTGATTAGCAATTTTGTGAGTGTAATTGTTCTATCACTTGGGTTCAATTTCCACATCTGTCATGTAAGTTTCTTACATGTCTTGTGATAATCCCATAAAAGAGGAGGTGTTTTTTGATCCCACTCATCATGAGTCACATTAAAAACCTTATTCAATGTATTCTTCAAAAGCTTATTAAAAGCTTCAACAGATCGACTTTCCTGTGGGTCATATGGAATTGTCTTCCTATGTTGGATTTGGAATTCTTGAGTCATTTTTTCAATCATTTTATTAAAAAAGTGCACACCCTGGTCACTTACTAATACTCTTGGGAAGCCAAACCTATCCACCACATGATTGAACATAAACTTGGTAGTAGTCATGAAAGTACAATCCTTGTTTTCTAAGGCTTCATCCCATTTCGTTAGTAATGTCTTGTAGTAATTATGTATCAGGCACCTATCCATGTTCATTGTAGTTTAATAGGGCCCACAAAATCGACATCCCACTTATCAAATACCTCCAATGTAATCTATGGTACCAAATACATTTCATCCCTTCATGATGGCTTCCTTGTGGGTTGGAATATGCCACAACCCCGACAGTAGTTAAGTGCATCTGAATGGAGTGTAGGCCACCACAACCTTTCCTGTAAAAAAAATATGTTCTCATTTTTCCTACGTAGGGCCCCCCTACCACAATGATGTAGTATCTCATATGACCCCATCTTATATTGATGTCCATCTATAAGCTGAAAATATGCATATTTTATAGCTAACTGTTTCTTTTGTGTTGTACTGAATCCTTCTGGTTCTTTTCATGTGGTCAAGAAATGCACAATGTATTTATAATAACCATTGACGATTTTTACTACAAATAGTTGTGCATCAAGAATATTATCATCTCAAATAGTGGGATCTTCCCCACTATCCTAGAGAAATGGTCAGGACCAACATTCAATCTTCTAGGGTTGAAAAAAAATTTCAAAATCAAATTCTATGAAGAGGAGGATCCATTCACATATTCCCGCCACCGCCACCGCCGCAGCCACCCCTCCCCCCCCTCCCCCCTCAAATTTCCTTATTAACCATGAATTCTAATACATAATTATATGTAAAAGTATTAAAATTACCACCCCACAAATAATGTCAAAATTGTTGGAGTGTATATACCATAGAAAACCACTCCCATTCTGTTGTATATTTTATTTATACAGTCAACAAATTTGTACTAGATAATTCAATTGAGTGATTGATATATACCTCACCTGGTTGTGCAAGTACGAATCCTAATGTGGTAGATGGTGCATCAAAATGCACATGAAATTATTTTCGCCAGTCAGGAAAGAGCATAATAGGTGTTGAAACCATTTTCTCTTTCAACACATTGAGACTCTTTTGAAATTCCTCATTCCACTAAAATTTGACATATTTTTTAACAATGTCTCCATTGAGTTGTAATCTTGGCATAACCTCTAATAAAATTTTAGCAGTAACCAATATGATCCAATGTAGTGCTTAATTGTTTAAATGAAAAAGGTCAAGGTAGATCAACAATGATTGTTGGAATATCCTAAACTCAGTCATAAAATAATTAATCATTATTTGATTAATTTACTACCCACTAGCTTAGATAGCTGGCATCCACTTGCACCTTAGAGTCAACACTTGCCACCTATATCCCAGGAATAATTTATTTCCGATTCTTGGTTGATCTTAACCACTTTATGGCCATCCAAAATTTGTAATTGCACTTTACAGTAGATTCTGCTTTATTCTGCTTTATCTACTTTGTCCTGCTTTTCTATGGATAAGGTAAATATAGTCAACTAGGAAACTGGAATATTTTGTTTCCAACACATCCTCCATTATTTTCTCTCCATATTCTAGGATTAGCAAGTCTTTCCTTCACTCATCATCACTCACACATGATATTGCTAATTCGTGAGGTGCTTGGTAGATTGGGAAAGTGCTTTATCCAACTATGGGGTTTATCATAATTAATAAGCCTGCTTTATGAGATAGATTGATTTGTCTTCTAGCAACTCTTTTACTTATTTATAAGGGTGTATTACCTATGCAATAATATCAATTATCATTTATTGATCATTCATTAATGTGTGTACATTAATCCTTCTTCTTCTCTCCTTATTCTAATTCTCTACAATTCTCTGTGAGGTCAATTGTGTGCCTAGATCCTTAGCTTGTTTATGAAATTCCTTATGCCATCAAGGCTTTAGAATTTCTACATAGTATCAAAGATGAGGATATCAAATCTCTACATGATATCAGATCTTTGAGAGTTCGTTAATTAATCCTCCTTTTTCATATTTGTAGGTTTATTTTGCATGTTCAACTTTGAATGGATTCAAGAGTATCAGTTCCTCTTTTTTTTCCATTCACAAGCTATTCAAAGTGGAAATTGAAGATGATTTCATATCTAAAGAGACAAGGTATCTATGAGATATCTATTGGAGCTAGTGAAGAGTCTTATGATGACCCAAGTGAATGGTTGAGTGACTGTGATAGAGAAATTGTAGTTGTTTGTCTAGCTATCTCTCCAAGCATGCGCTACCTTATTGATTCTCTTGAATACCCAAAGGATCTCTAGACAACATTGGATAGACTTTTGGGAAAGGACAATGAGGATACTTCTAGCTACATGGAGAGTGCCTCTAACTACATGGAGAGTGCCTCTAACTACATGGAGAGTGCCTCTGGCTCCTCAATGATTTCTCTCTCTCAAGATGTCTCGGCCTCTATAGTCTCTGATGAAGTTGATCATGAAGAAAAAGTTTCTCATTCAGTTCTTGTTGCTACTACTCTCTTTGATTTGAATGCTTCCTATTTCAATCAAGAAGAAAATATTGAGGAGCCATCTTTTTCTGTGTCTCTTGAAGTAGAAGATCTTGATTCATCTTCTTATGATGTTGCAGATGAAAAATAATTGACTAATGGAGCTGCTATTGCTATTGATTATTCACTCACACATTCAATGTTATCTATTTCTTATATCATGGATTCTAAGATCCATATGCGAGACCTCTCACACTTTGTGCATGCCTCTCTCCTTGATGGTGCGCAACCCACTGAATTCTAGAATGTTTGCTTAGCCAAATCAAGTCCTTCTAGTGTTTTTCCACTTACCATACTTGATCCCATGTGCTTCTGTAGCTCCTCCTTTGTTCTTAGCACTCAGATCCTCCTTGAATATTTTGAACATCACTATCTTTCCTCCTTACATACTTCTACCACAGATGATTCTTTACCAGTATATTCCAATGATTCTATTGTTGTGATTATTTTTTATCTCTTGGATTCTATGGAAGCTATATCAACCCATGGAGCCCATGCATTCGCACTCATTGATCCTATTCCTTCTTTATGTTCCTACATGATAACTTGCACAAATTCTCTCTATGTAAATGAAGATGGAGACATTACATATTTGCTTCGATAGTTATTTCACCTATATGGAGATGATTCCATCTCTACTGGTTTGAATTTCAAGTCATCTCATCATCTTGGAGCTGATTACAAGTATCAGGATCTTTCAGTATTGCTTTCACATCATTGGATCTCAATTGTTCTACATGGTCCTAGCTTCCATTCTGTAGCTGCCCTTGATCCAGATGAGCAGATTTATCTTCTTGTCAAGAAGAAGATTCCTCCAGACATCGACATTTAGTTTGGAGCAGTAGCAACACCAATAGTTCAGCATTTTTTGGTATTGCTTTTCATGTCATTTCTTCAGGGAGGATTTTCCCCTTGAGGTTGTTCCTCTCTCCTCATTTCTTTGGACAAGATAAATTATAAAAGGGTGACCATAGCTTTGTTGTTGGGCCCTATATGCATATATATTTCTGATTAGTTTAGAGATATCATCATAAATTTAGACTTGAAGGGCGGTGTTCGAATATCCTAAACCCAATCATAAAAAAATTAATCATCATTTGATTAATTTTCTACACACTAGCTTAGATAGTTGGCATCCACTTGCACCTTAGAGTCAACACTTTCCATCTATATCCGAGGAATGATTTATTTCTGATTCTGGGTTGATCTTGACCACTTTATGGCCATCCAGAATTGGTAACTACGCTTTACAACAGATTCAGCTTTATTCAGCTTTATCTGCTTTATCCCACTTTTATGTGGATAAGGTAAAGCTAGTCAACTAGGAAACTGGCATCTTTTGTTTCCAACCCATCCTCCATTATTTTCTCTCCATATTCTAGGATTAGAAATCATTTCCTTCACTCATCATCGTCACACATTCTATTGCGAATTCGTGAAGTGCTTGGTAGATTGCGAAAGTGTTTTAGCCAACTATGGGTTTATCATAATTAGTAAGCCTGCTTTATGAGCTAGCTTGAGTTGTCTTGTAGAAACTATTTTATTTATTTATGCGGGTGTATTATCTATGTAACAATATCAATTATCATTTATTGATCATTCATTAATGGGTGTTCATTAATTCTTCTTCTTCTCTCCTTATGCTAATTCTCTAGAATTCTCTGTGAGGTTAATTGTGTGCCTAGATCCTTAGCTTTTTTATGAAATTCCTTATGCCATCAAGGATTTATAATTTCTACAATGATTTTTATTTTCATAGGATCCATCAACATTCCTTCTGTACATTTGACATGACCCAACACATTACCAAAACAGGCACAAAAGATGCACTTCTTCAAATTTAAATAAATTTGAAATTGTCTACAATGTTCGAGAATCATTTTGAAGACTCTCAATATGGTATTTAACTAACCCATATACTGTCCAATCATCACATTATACTTTTAAGAACTTATGAACAAAATAATCAAAGCGTTTACCACTATCCTAGAAAAAACAATAGGGGCATTCTTAAGTCTAAATGGTATTACTGTATACTGAAAAAAACCCCATTATGTCATGAAGGTATTCTTATGTCGCTCCTCTTTTGTGACCTTGATACGATGATACCTAGAAAATCCAATATTAAAATAATATACCTCTTTCCCCCCTACACTCTCCAAGACATCATCTGTAAAAAGTGTAAGAAAAATATCATCCAGAAAAGCATCATTCAATTTCATCAAGCTAACACAAATATAGATTTATCCATTTTTTTATCATGTACAACCATTGGGTTGATCCACTCTGATTCTTGAATAGGTTCAATAGTTCCTTCATACAACATCATGCCGAGCTCTACCTTAACCTTCTCCTTATACATTAGATTCAAACTATATGGTATTTGTTTGAAAAACTTTGTATCCGATTTCAGTGGAATCTTCATTTCACCTAGATCCCCAACAACTCTCTTCATCTCCAAAAACTTTATCAGGATTAGGTCTTCATGTTATAAAAATAATATCATAGAGAATAATAATTGAACAATTAAACAAGATCCAAATATTAAACATTTTTACAAGAGAGATACTGATATAACATGGGTCACCCAAGATGGGATATGTTCATGTCATAAATTCCCACTTGTTTATTATTATACCATAAAAAAAATGAAGGGATACAACCTACAACATCCTCGTTGCACTTCCTCTTGACTCTCTCACAGTCTCTCTATCACAATCACATAGATCATTTTACAATGCCACAATACAATACATCACCATATTATAATTCTATAATTTTATAGGGGAATTACCATGGGAAAATACCATGGGTCCATAAAATATTTTCCAACAAACATCCCAAAAAATTATTTTGAGGTATTCTCCCTCAAAATCCCATAGACCCCCACCGAGGGCCGATGCCCCCCCAGACCCACTATTGAGACGAGTGTACAATAAAACTGGGGTACAAAGATGACTGAACAATAACATAGATGAATCTAGAAGACCAAGATCCACAACCAACACTTCAAATTCATGTAATAATTCAGTGATTTTCCCAATAGTTTCATCATCCTAATAATCCCCAACATTTGTAAAATTTGGATTCTCAAGAGAACCAATATTGACCTTGTTTATTTGAACGGGCTTTGAAAACTTGTCAAATGATAGACCTAGTCCTTTTAATGCTCCATTACCTTGAGATTCAAGGATGTGAATGTCTCGGGGATTGTCATCCTCACATTCCCCGTATATCTTGTAAAAATATATCAGACTCTAGATTACCACAATCCATTGTGGTAGGATTTATAGGGGAACATCACCTTCCTAAAAAGTAATGTATTTAATAACTTGTAGGGCTTCACCAATCAATGTAATTTGATAAGAAAAGTTAAAAGTGTGTTTAAATCTATTATCCAATTTTTCCTAGTCTGCAATTCCCCATCATGGTTCAACTGACATATACCGATTTCTTGGTATCATGTCTACAGCATGTATGAACAAATGTACCCATTCTTTCTTGGGCACCATCTTCCATGTCACACGGCAATTATCAATATGTTTGATAGGGTTCGTCATTTCAATATGCTTATACAAAGATAGGAATTATTATTGCCAAACCATGTTTCTAACATCCTTCGACACTAAGACCATTCTAAGATGGACTATTTATGGATAACCGACCATCTTGCTCCTGAAGATTTCAGGGCCTCATCAAGAGCTAGCATTTGTTGTGGATCTATAAGATTAACATCAAATTGTACACCAAATGTGTCTAAATTGGGAGATACCTCATAAGTATGTAGATCAGATAAGTCAGTACCTGGCCATCGTAAATATTTTGCAATCCTTCTACTTTTCCTTATTGACAAATCATGCAATCCGTTTCGCCAATTTTCCAAGGCTTCCCCTGAGTCTGATGAACATGAACTAACACTCCACAAACTCAATTTACCATAACCTCTAGTGTTTATATAATCATGCATTGTAGAGGAAATATTGTTATTATCCAAATGCTCTTCATGGTACTCAAATCTTACTGGTTCAATATAGCACTGTCCTTCAAAAGGCTCTACTGGAGAAACTAATCAAACCTACGAGTCTTCCAAACACAGGACCCCCTTTATCGAATCACTGATAGTCCATTTCTCACCGTCCCAATCGATCCTAGAGAGTTCTAGATAATAATTTGCATCATCAAGGATCTCTATTAACTCGATGTATGCATAGGTTTAGATTCCTTCCACCTCAAAAGGAACTTGTGGAAATCGACTAATGAGAATAAACTTTAACTGGTTAACTAACCTTGGCTAAATACATGGCCACAGTAACTTGGGATTCCCCATGCTAGTTTTGTCAAAATATTGACATTTGATCCCAAGTCTAGAATAATAAAATCCATATGATAATCAGCTATTTGAGCATCCATGCATAGTTCTCATATAGTTTTCCTTCTTTTATGAATACGATTGACATTCTTCCCCTGTCAAAGAAAATATTTCTCAGGTTCTGCTATTAGATATGACATCTCCGCTAGAGTATCTTCATTCTTAGCAAGGGCAAACAACCTTTTAAGAAATCTTCCAGAATAATTACCTTTCTTTTCGATTTCTTTGGAATGAATTACTCAAAAATAGATCACATGTTGATGACTAGACCTCCACCGAGTATTGGAGGCACAACAGTTGTCAAAATGTAGTTTCCATCCACAAACATATTTCACGCTTCAAAGAAGATGCATTTTTTTCTTTATGGACGTCAAATGATATTTTATTTTGTATTGCATCTCTTATTTTCATATTTTTCCATGGTTCTTCTTTATCATCTCTAGTCACAACACCTCCCGTTTTTAACACAATAATAGTCATTGGTTTGTCTTGGGGATCAACTAAAATATTTTGAACATTCTGATTTATATTCAGGAGCTGGTTCTCATTCCAATTAGCCTTGTCTTTCCATTTAGCAATAAGTTGTTGGAATTCTCGATAGTGTGATCTAGTGCTTTACATTATGAGCATGTTGATGTACAATTTGTACAACCTCTATCACAGTTTTCTGGTTTTCCACAAATATAGAAAATGACCTTACCTCTTCCTCGACCAAATCCTCCTCCTCTTCCTGGATCTCAAAAGGTATCGAAATGCTGGTTTGCAAATAATATGCACACGGCCTCTCATCTTGCATTTGCTAATCATTCTTCATTAAATATATATCTAGTGTCTTTTCTTGAAGTAAGTGATATGCCATGCAGTCCTTTTCATCATGTCCCATAGATCGATAAAACTTATAATAAAGACTGACATGTGTACTTACTATATTCTTTAAATACAAACATTCTACTGAATAGTTTCCTCTTATTTGAGACACTTACCACCAAGACATCCCTTCTAGACTTAACGGATTTGTAGTGCAGGAAGTAGGGTAATATATAACGAATGGACATGAATCCTTATGATTGCATTATGTTTTACATCTCATTGACCATATCTTTTCATGAAACTCTTTTTTCTTCTTGTTATGCTGGATATGTAATGAAATATTAGTTAATTCTGACTATATCTGCACCATTCTCGCACCAGTTTCTCCAACTGGTGAAACTTCTAATTTCATTGCATGGTCCAAAGCTTCAGTCTATGATACTATATTTTGCTACATTAAAGGAACATGAATATGGGGTACTAGAGTATCAATAAACCACTCCTTATGTTGAACATCATATATCTAAAAACTTTCCTTAGCCATCAGGGTCTTGAATCTCTAGTCAAGATTGCAGACATATTCACCCAGCGACTGCTTACTCTCATTCAACTTTGTAAGACACTATGAATCATATTTTGATCTCTCAAATTCATCTATTAACCCATATTGGATATGATCTAATGAATTTTGAGGACTTCCCATAGGGACTACCAAGAACTTCATATAGCAACTCAAAGTGCAACCTCCAAAGGTCATGACCCTTTATAACCTTTTTACCGTCTTATTGTGGAACTGTCACACAGGCCAAACAACTTCACACAAAAACCAGTGTTCCTCAGGTTCTTCCAACCCATTTCCATTAAATACAGGAGCATTGATGTCCTCCCCATATATTATAGTGTTTGAGGTACTAAAGAACCTGAATTAAGAAAACCACTAGTAGTGACATTTTTAGCATTGTTTTGACTATAACTACTACTCTTATTCAACAAGAAACATTTTGATACACTTTTAGTTCTGACCTATGATATTGGAGATGTTTGTAGCGTCATAGGTATTTTTTAGCCTTGGGAATGGTAAAAATATGGCACCTTGTAATGTCCCCAAAATTTGAAAAAAAAAAATTATTAGGCTAGTCATTTACTGCCTGAGCTGGACATTATTTATACTTATGCATAATGTGTATTTCTTTGTTTACTGTGTTGTATTTTCAAAAGCAGTTCTTACACCTTATTTCATATTTACTGATATGGTTATTAATGTAATACTTATGTTGCTGTGATGTTGCTTACTATATTGATATATGGTTACGCATTTATATGTATGTTAGTTATTTCGATTATATATCCAGTGGTTATAAAGTTCGATTACTGTTTGTATAAACAATTCTGACTTAACTTATTATTAAAAAAGGGGTGGAGTGGCGGGACTTGTTTCCGTTGTAAACACATGAGAGGTAATTATTTTCTACTTGTCACTTTAGGGTTTACTTAGAATATTACTGAACTAATACATTTCTTTCCTTATTGCATGCAGGTGCACCAGATGATGGAAACTACTTATAAAAGTGGAACAAGGCATATTATCCGTTCGTCACTAGCGCTCAGCTTGGACAATGACAGACTTATAGTCCTATGCTAGTGACTATTATTATGGTTGTTACTTGATATTTACACACGAGTGGATGTTTCAATAGCCTATGTTATGCGGGTTACTATTATTGTTTTTACATACTTTCTGACGGTGATTTAATAACTACTGCATTTACCATTCACTTGGTATATATTTTATGTGGTATTAACATTTTATAACTTGGTTCATTTATTAATATGGTCCTTGTGTAATAATTAAAACCTTTACAATAACCCTCCATGAGATATTTCATATGCCATGGACTATGGCTAAACCCTATGTATTCGATGCACATATTGCATGGCACGTTGATTAAACATGGATATTTGTTAAAGGGTTGCATAAACTATATGCTATGGGTTTTTATTTGTGTTAATGGGGGCTAGGGTGGTGACATCAACATACCTTGGGATGTGTGGCTCTTAATATTAGGGATTGAAAAACCACAATGGTTTGGGTCATTTGCAGCATTCCTGCATGAGCTCTGCATCTAGTTTATGTGGTGGCATGAAGCTTGGGAGGTTGGTTGTAATGGAAGGTACATCCTCCATACTAGTTTTTCAGTGTTTTTTTGTTGTTCAGTTTGGGTTCAAGCATACTCCTCATCGTGGCTTGTTTGTTTACAGGTTGCAAGTCTTGAAGTAACATGGGTCGTGGGTCATGGGTTGCTCTGAGGAAAACACCATTCCCATTACAGGTAATCCCTTTTGTACAAGTTTGAAACTTGTCCCTCTCTTGCATGATTATAGTGACAGAGTTAAAAATCATCAGGGGTTTGAATATTTGGCTCTGGTTTTAATGGCCACATTTTCAAAAAATGACTCCTTATAAAATGAAATGTAAGGCATCAAGGATACATTTAACGACTTGGGGTTTTGTTGGGTTTTAGTTCCTTCGGGCCGGGACTAATGTATTCAAGTTTTTCCAAGAGGAGGCTCTATGTAGTAATGTGTCTTGGTAAACTTAACAGGCTCTACGTATTGTGAATATGTGTTTATGTTCTTGTTAATGGTGGTAGCACGTTTACTTGCAATGGTGCAAGGCCTCGGTTATAAGGATATGTAATTTCTTACTTTGGTTTATAAATGAAATATGTATAGCATTTATACTATTTGCGTGTGTTTATATACAAAATTTTCATATTGTCGAATTGTGGGTATGATTCTTATTCGTTGGCATTGGTTTAAGTCTGTGTCAATTCACAATTCTTGTTTAAGTCTTTATATGGATTTGTTAACTGTGTTGTTTGGCCTTTGGAGCCATGCCGTAGATGGAAATGGTGTTCCCTCCGTTAGAGCTATGACTATGTGTTGGATAAGTGAATTATCGTTTTTATGTTTTGATTCGTGGTTATAGTTATTCTGGTATGTTAGAATGTAAGAGCCTTGACAGGGGTGCAAACCTTCAATTGTAATTCGTTTCCACTGGCATAGAGTTGATAGGGATGAAAAAGGGTTTTATGATAGTGTTTAAAATGCTCTATTATGTAAAGGGCCGAGGGCCATGAAAATGGTTATAGTGTATAATTTATTTGGGGCTTTGACCTTTGTGTAAATATTAGGTAAATTTATTTTACAGCCTGTGTATTTATAATAGCGTGGTTTGTTTTGGTATTTAAAATGCTATAGTGTTTAGTCGAGTAATAATGAATCCTACAAGATTCTATATGATGACTTGTAAATAAGTGGACTCCACAGGAATTGATCCTGGGTTTCTATAGTTGTTAAAGATTATTACTGTATGGGTTTGTTTGGGAATTTAATGTTTACAGGAATTGATCCTATGACCTCTGTGTATTTATGCTATGTTTTTAAAATAGTTATGTGCATACCATTATGTTCGATTTACTATGTTGGAACATTTGTTACGGCATATGATTTTCGTAAATGTAGTTTGCATGTTAATTATGTGGTTTGGTTTATTATAAATGAGATGGATTTATGTGGATTACGGTTTATAATTTCAGACCATTAGATGGTCTCAATATCTTGACTATATCTTTGATTTAATGTTTATTTTTGGATATGGAATAATGTGATTATAATGTAGTTTAGTTAGATTATAGCCTCATACCATTAGAAGTCTCGATATCTTGATTGTTTGGCTTTTTAATTTGTTATTTGATTATGGTTCTGTTTTATATATTTAAATAATGGGAATAATTTGTTTACTTAAGTTAAGAATTACTATACTTTAATTCAATATGTTTTATAATTATGTTTTGTTTATATTTTGTACTTAAATAGTCTTTTTTCTCCTTAATATAGTTCTGCTAGCAATATCAAATCTTCAAGTAGAATCCATAGGTAAAATAAACATATAGAATATGTTTAGAGTAAATTCTAGGTCTTACGAAAAACAAGTTTAAGCTATGAAATATATGCAAAACTAAGTATAGAATACATAAGCCCTAAATAATTCTTAAACATGAAAATAATTTTTAGGCATAGTGTTTTAGAATTAAAAACATAAACTCTTAAACATTCTGGACAGACATAGGGTTAAAAATAAAATGTAGACCATTAAAGATTTTAACATGAAATAATTGCAAACATAGGGTTTGAAATATAACATAAACCCTTAACTATTCTAACACGATACAACTTTAGACATAGGTTTAGAAATACAACATAAACACTTAAATATTCTAACATGAATTATACTAGATAATGGAATAGAAAAATCAAGAACCTCATACCTGCAAGGTGAAGCTATTCCAATGACTGAAGGCCTCCACACTTGTTTACCCAGTATTAACAAATTCATAGGAAGATATAACCTCTATATAGATAATCGAATCACTTCGGAACAACCATGTTCTACCCAACCATGACCCAGAATCGTTCCTAGTTTTCATTTGAACCTGCACGAGATGGTTCCAACATGCAAGTAGTGTTGATGTATTTTTAACTTCGGAATGTATTCACTTTTATATCTTATGTATTGAACCTCGGTTTTTATTCTGGGAAGTGTTTGTAATGTATTTTTGTCATGTCATGCCTCGATGTTCCTATCGGGAGATTCAATAATGTAAACAAGTCATGTAAAGTCATTCTGGGTAACCCTCCTATTGATCAAGGGTTAAAGTCCCCGCAGTTGTGGGGCCCTAGGGTTACTAGACTCTCCTAGATAAGTTGGACCTAGTGATTTATTGTCAAGTTGGGAATCGGTATAAATAGAGAGTGAGCCTCTCTATTTATCACACATTTACTCACAATTAGTTGTAGCGCATAACTGAGAGAGAAGAAGTTGCTAAGACAAGAGAGAGAGAGAGACTACTATTGTCGAGAGATCATCTTACTATTTTGGGATTTTACTTTTGGTGTTGTTTCTATCTCTGAGGAGGTTACAGGGTTTTCTCCTTTATGGTTTCCCTGAGGAAAATCTTTGTGACTATTGTCTCTTGTGTTTGATTGATGTGCTTGTTATTCTCTCAGTTAATATCCTAAGCTAATGCTAACTTTAATGATAAAAATATAACATGGTATCAGAGCTAACCTGAGAAGAAGACACTATGCAGCTGTTGAAACTAGGGCTTCCTACTTTTTTTATCTCTCTCCATATCTTTTTAGCAAAGGAAGGTTGGGCTGACTCTCCTCTCCAAGGCACATCTTTCTATTGAGGCAGAATCATATTCTGAGCATTTTCATTTTTTGACCTGACACTGTTGCCGAAAATTAGGGATTTCCACAGAAGTGGAATTTTTGAGTGAGACTAGGCTTGGATTTATCTCCTTCTCAAAATCAAAGTTTAGAGATCAAGATCAAAGTTTTTGGTTGGGTAGAACTTCAGGAAAGTCAAACCCTAATCTACTCTTGAACCAACTCTGCAGAAATTCAGCTCCAAATCTAGTTCTGGCATCTTGACCTGGTAAGATATAAATCTTTTACATTTCCATTTGAGGTTCTCTATTAAGATGTCTCATCATACCAAACTTGATGAAAATATTGATGGAGGTGATAACTTCCTATTAATTTGTCACAGTGGTCTAGGAACTGAAAACAAAGTCTCACAAAGAATTCAGACAAATATGCATAAAATTAGCAAAATGGTGCTGCAATGGAAGTAGCAGCTCTGTATAATCAAATAAAAGAATGATGATACAATATAATGATCATTCTATATGCATGAATTCCAAGACAATTCGAATTCACAATGACGTCATTCGAATTGAATGAGTAACTCTAGCTTAACTGAATGTAAGCCAAAGTAAACACTCAAGTTAACCATTGATCAAAACCCTAATTTACTCAACTAAGCCCTAAATAAAGTTGGAGTGCAATAAATAATTGAGTCTAACTAAAATTAACTCAGACACATGTCACTGCAAGCCACCCAACATGTGGTAGCACATCAATGACTCCAATGAACCCCGATGAGGTTAACTGAAGTGTAACTAACCATCAGAAGTGGTTGGAGGTGCCCCTGTTGACTCAAGTTCATTAAATAATCATTAAATAATCAATTTAATGAAGTAATGTTCCTTCAATGCTCTATTTAACTGATTGTAACCATTAGTTAGCAATAAAGTGCATTTATGAAACTCAAATCACCCTTGGAGTGCTCCAGTTAGCCTTCTTGACTGAAAGTAGGCATGGGTGTGCTCATGCTGATGTCATACAGTGTTTCTCTGATGTCAATTAATTCAATAAAACTTAGTATAGTGGTTTAACTAGGCCAAAGTGACCAAAATGAGTGTGTATGGTGGTAAATGTCTCCAACACCCCCCCTTAAGCTATACTCAGGAGGAGTAGAAAACATAAAGTGCATAAGAATGCTAGGGCCCCAGAAACAAAGGCCATAGGTAACCCTGTACAATACTGAAACTCAAACAATGCTAAAAAACAAACTAAGTGAGTAAAAGAGGGAAACCATAGTGGGAAACCCCCCCCTCAAGCTGAACACTGAAAGTAGTTGGATCACCTTGATGAAATCACCCCCAATAGTGAATGGATGTAAGTGAACTTCTTTTATAAAAATCTCTTGGTGAAGATGTCTGCAATCTGCTCATCAGTTGGGAATTATTGCAGAATGATGGTCCTATCATGCACTAGCTCCCTTTGATGTGTATCTCTACATGCTTGGTACTTTTCCTGGTAACTGGATCTGTGGATATATTAATAGTACTTTGATTTTCACATAAGAGTACAGTGGACAAATAACTACAAAGATCAAAATCTGAAAGAATGCCTTGCAACCAAACAACTTGGATGCAAGCATTCACCACTCCTCGATACTCGGCCTCTACTGAAGACAATGATATGGAGGCATTCTTTTTGCTAGACCAGCAAATGGGGCCACCACCAAACATGAATACATATCCAGAAGTAGACTTCCGATCAATAGAATCACCCGCCCAATCGAAATCTGTGTATCCAACCAGCTCTAGCTCGGAGTCTGCAACATAGTGAATGCCATAGGTCCTGGTTCCCTGAATGTACTGGAGGATCATCTTGGCTTCCTTCTAATGAATATCATGGGGCTGATGCATGTATATTGATACATAATTCACATCATAACAAATATCATGATGAGAATGAGTCAAGTACAACAAGCTACCAATCAGCTGTGGATAAATAGTGCATTCCATAGGAGGTGTGATTTTTCCTTCTTCAAGGCTGATCCTGGAAAGGAAAGGGAATGGTGTAGGCCTACATTCAGCAATTATAAACTTGAATAATAGATCTGATATTTAATTGGGCTGAGCGACCATTATCCTATCATGATTTTGCTCAATTTTGAGCCCCAAATCGCTCATTTCAAATGCATTGTGGAGAGTAGTTTTGATGACTGAAATAGAAGAAATTGTGCTACCTGTGATTGGTAAGTCATAAAAATATAAAAAAATAATAATCAAATTACCATCATACTTCTGTATATACACATTTGGATCTGATCTAAACATTTGGAAGTTTTGCGAGAGAAAGAAGGCATCCATCTTGGAATACCACTCTCTTGGGGCCTATGTTAACCCGTATAGTGACTTCTTTAGCTTGCAAACCAAAGATGGATAAGATATGTATCCCTTATGATGATTCATGTATATCTCCTCATGAATATATCCATGCAGAAAGGCTTACTTAACATCCATATGATGCACTTCCCATTGCTTATATGCTGAAATTGCCAAAACTAGGCAGATGGAGTCCATTTTTGCAACCGGCGCAAAAGTCTCATGGTAGTCCACACCATGGACCTGGGAGAAAAAAATTTCCACTATCCTTGCCTTATATTTTCATATGCTTCCATATGTAGCAACCTTACTCTGAAACACCCACTTGCATTGAACCAATTTCCTTCATGGAGGAAGAGAAACTAGCTCCCAAGTAGTGTTTTTCTGAAGAGAATTCATCTCTTCATCCATGGCAACATGCCATCTCGGATCCTTCCGAGCATGGTAGTAGGAATTTTGGTATGAACTTATCATCAAATAAAAATATTTATACAGAAAATAATCAGGACAAGAGATCACAATACCTACTCTTTGGAAATCAGACCTAGTTCTCCTTGGATCATTCAGATTTCCAATGTTATCTCCTGCGGAGGAGAGTGTCTGTTAGGGCCATGTTGGGAGATGATTTTGTAATTCAGGTTCTGATTCAGCATCTGATGTTTTCTGTACACCAATATCAGAAATCATAGGATCCAAATCAGTGCCATCGCCCTCAATTTCATCATCCAAATATCCAGTAGAATAGGAAGGAAATTCAACAGTTTTCTCCTTCACTAGTTCCATCTCCTAAAGAGGCTCATTGAAGTTGACATTACTTTCGATGATGATGTGTTTCATTTTTATATCCAGCAGCTTGAAACATTTTTATTGATTAGGATACCCAATAAACAAACATTCTATGCTTTGCAGTTGCAAAGCCCTCCTTTTATCAAGTGGAATTCGGGACCAAGCAATGGACCCAAACACCCACAGATTCGACACATTCGACTTGTTTCCAAAGTATGCTTCGAAAGGGGCCTTCCCTTTCATATATGAGCATGGAACTCTTTTATTAATGTATGCTATAGCATGCATGGATTCAGCCCAAAAATTTTCAGCCAACTTCTTTGATTCTAACATACAGGTGGTCATCTCCTTGAGAGACCGATTCTTCCTCTTCGCTACACCGTTCTGCTGGGGAGTGTAGGGAGTTGAATGCTGGACCTGAATACCACCTTCAGAGAATATGTGCAGAAAATTATTATTGACATACTACCAACCATTATCATATCTCAATATCTTGATCTTTTGGCTAGATGCATTCTCGATCAAGGCCTTCAGTTCAATGAATTTTTCACAAACTTCAGACTTCTTTTTGATAAAGAAGACCCATGTGTACATAGAAAAATCATCCATTAGAGGAAATTTCAACTTAAAATGGGCCTCCTAAGAAAAATTAATAAAATAATAGTGAAAATAATAATATAATATTTATTAATTTTGGAGGAAGAAAAGAAAAAAACTACTTTTTGTTCGTATTTTTGACATATATCCTTTTGTTTTTACTCAAATTTTGATCGGGAGAGCTCGTTGGATGCGAAATTAAATTCCGAATCCAATGAGTACCCACTTGGAATAATTTTTATGGGCCCTAATACCCCCAAAACAATAAATACATGAAAAAACGTGATGATGACATCGCATCCAACGAGATCTCCCGATCGAAATTTGAGTAAAAACACAGGGAGATATGTTGAAAATACGAACAAAAAAAGTAGTTTTTTTTATGATACCTATCCCAAACATTTTATAAAAAATTTGTTTAAGAGGTGCTCCATTTTTGAATTTTAAAGCATTTTGATTGGCTAATACATGATGACATGGAATTTGTATTTTTTTTTGAAGGCCCATTTTAAATTGAAATTTCCTCTAATGAATAAAATTCAGAAGATACCTTGATCCATTCATGGATGTGATAGGCATGGGACTGCTGATATCGAAATGTGTCAGTCCCAATATGCATGTAGTGCGGCTTTTCTTCCCCCGATCGAACTTGTGCTCAGGGTGCTTTCCAACAACACAACCCTTGCAAATTCCAATGGTTTCCTTGATGACCGGGAGGCCTTCAACCATGGAAGTTTTCTATAATTGCTGCAAGTATTTGAAGTTTAGATGGCCAAACCTCTCATGCCACAGTCTACTAACTTCATTTCCATGAGTCAGCAGTGCAGTGGGATTTGCATCTGCCACAAAATGGGAAAACTCATAGTATTTTGCATGATGGTTTGCAAGGCCTTTTGCAACAAGTTTCTCGGATACAAGTTCCGTGATCTCTACATCATTCAGGATGAAGGATACTCTCTTGGGAACTCCCATATGTGTCATTTTATAAACACTTAGGAGGTTTGATGCCAAAGACGATACATACAAAACATTTGTAAAATAGCCATTCTCAATATCAATAGTACCTTATCCTTCTAAAATGATGGTGGATCCATTTCCCATGTGGATGGGAATTGATTTGCCGGTCTCCAAAGATGAGAAGGAGTCTCTTTCAGCCATCATGTGGTTCGAAGCTCCAGAATCTATCAAGAGTGATTTGGACTTCGAAGTGCTTTCCATGAGGGAATGACCTCTTTCATGCTATGGTTCCCAATCTACCTGATCTCTCCTCTGAAATCTTTTCAGAAGGTTGATGTGATTTCTCTCAAGGAGAGAGATAGTTTCATCAATTTTCTTCTTCACGCAGGCATGTTCAAGGTGGAATCCCTTCCCGTGGTATGAACACTTTACTTTCTCCTTTCCATGATTCCCTTTTCCTTTGTTCATCTTTGAGTCAAAAGACTCATCATGTTGTTGGTTTTCAACCTTAGGCTTAGGAGCTTCGAATTTATTTTTTGGATTCTTATGCTACTTTCCTTTACCCTTCATAGCTTTGGGCCCTGAGACATTGAGGGCTTGATCACGAGAGGATCTGATGATCCCCATTTGGACAAGCTTATCATGTTCACTTGTTACGGACTCAATTAAGGCATTGAGTGAAGGCATGTTCCATCCAGGGGTTCTGAGCTTCCCCACATAGAATGTAGAGACAAAAACCAAATAATTAGCTCCAATTTTTTAGAGTATGGCGAGGACGAGCTGATCATCCTCCTTCTCCACTTTACATTGCTTCAATAGTAAGACAATGTGCTTGAAATTTGTGAATAAATCATTCAAGGTCTTGGAATTAGAAGGATGCAGAGACATCAACTCATTCTCAAGATGGTATACTCTCAAATCATCCTTCCTTCCATACAGGGTTTCCAATTTGTCCTAGATTTCCTTTGGATTCTTCAAGCTCGAAAGATGGAAAAGAAGATCCCAGGAAATAGAGAGGCACAAGAATCTGAATGCTCCATTTTTCTTGTTCAAGAATATAGATTTATCTATCACATAAGCAGGATCTTCTTCAGTGTCCATAGTGACCCTATAGATTCCTCTGGCATGTAGTTGGATCTCCATGTCTCCTTTCCATTAGTCGAACTTGAATGGAGTCCAGATTTCTACGGAAGAAGCCATTTGAAACTGCTGGAGTGAATGATTTCACCTGTTAAAAACCTAAAACTAACAACAAAAGGGGCACTATAAGGTCATACAGCCTGCACATTTTAGGATTTCATCACACCTAGCATAGTCAATCAAGCAAGCTCGATCAACAATTTCCTTACTTGGGGTATTAAGTGGTAAGCCTTGGCTTTTGGTGCAGTGCTAGAATTTTTGAGCTTTGCTCAATTTTTCATGCAAGATATGTCAAAAACCTTGTTTTTTAGAGATCTGACCTTCATCCTACTATGAGCTCTGATACCATATTAATTTGTCACAATGGTCTAGGAACTGAAAACACAATCTCACAAAGAATTCATACAAATATGCATAAAATTGGCAAAATGGTGCTGCAAAGTAGAATCTCTGTATAATCAAATGAAAGAATGATGATACAATACAATGACCATGCCAAATGCATGAATGCTAAGACAATTCAAATTCCCAAGGAGGTCATTCAAATTGAATGAGTGAGTCTAGCTTAACTAAATGTAAGCCACAGTAAACACTCAAGTTAACCACTGATCAAAACCCTAATTAACTCAATTGATCCCTAACTAAAGTCAGAATGCAATAAATGACTGAGTCTCACTGAAAGTAGCTTAGACACATGTCACTACAAGCCAACCAACAACTGGTAGTGCATCAATGACTCCAATGAACCACGATGAGGTTAACTGAAGTGTAATTGACAATCAGAAGTGGTTGGAGGTGCCCTTATTGACTCCAATTCATTAAATAATCATTAAATAATCAATTTAATGAAGGAAGGTTCCTTTACTACTCTGTTTAACTAATTGTAACCATTCGTTAGCAATAAAGTGCATTTATGACACTCAGATCACCCCCAGAGTGCTCCAGTTAGCCTCCTTGACTAAAGGTAATCGTGGGTGTGCTCATGCTGATGTCATACAGTGCTCCTCTAATGTCAATTAAGTCAACAAAACTTAGGATAGTGGTTTAACTAGGACAAGTTGACCGAAATGAGTGTGTATGGTGGTAAATGTCTCCAACACTTTAAAGCCTGGAATTATATGGTCTCCCTGGTCCTAGAAGAAAATGAGTTGGACTCTTACATCAATTAATAGGTTCCAGTTCCAGAGGGAGATGAGGCCAAGGCCTTACACAAAAATAAATTGGTCATGGCTAAGAGGATTATTGCTGATTCAATCAAGGATCACCTCATACCACAAAATTCCTCCCTAAAGACACCTAAAGCTATGTTTGATGCCCTGACCAAACTGTTTGAAGGAAAGAACATAAACCAAAAGATGACTCTAAGAAACCAATTGAAGAATGTAAATATCCAGAATGTGGAAACCATCTAGTCTTACTTTACAATAGTCTCTCAGAACAAGAAACAGCTTGAAGCAGTCGCTGAAGAAGTAGAGAATGAAAAAATTGTGATGACCACATTGAATGGTATCCCTAGATCATGGGACTCTTAAATTTAAGGGATCTGTACCAGAAAGAAACTATTCAATTTCAGTAGACTGTGGGAGGAATTCTCACAATAAGAAGCTCGAATAGCAGCTCGAGAAGAAAATATGGCAAGTGAAGATCATGCTCTCACAGTACACTCCAAGAAAGAAGAAGAAACTCTCATCACTCCAAAGGTAAGCACTTCCACCAGAAATATAACACTAGAAGGGATTCATCTAAACTCAGATGCTATACATGTGATGAAAAAGGACACTTTGCCAGAGATTGTCCTAGAAGAAAAAGTAGCTCTCACAAGAATAAGGGAAACAAGAGAAGACATCATGCTCATGCTGCAGAGGATGATAAACCTTCCACAAAGAGAATCAGACAAGAAAGTGATGATTCTTCAAGTGATGAAGAATATGATTTGATTTTTGCTCTCATGGGAACTATCACACATGGAAGCAATGATTGGCTTATAGACAGTGGTGCTTCCAAACATATGACAGGATTCAAAGAATCCCTTGTGAAACTATCTGATCATGAGTCACCTCACAAGGAGAAACTTGGGAATGACTACCAGTATCAAATAAAAGGTAGTGGTGAATCCTCCTATAAGCTAGACTCTGGAAAGTCTATGAAGATGAAAGATGTATTGTTTGTACCAGGACTAAAGAAGAAACTTCTCTCCATATATGCATTGGATACAAAAGGCATGAGGGTTGCATTTGTAGATGGCCAAGTTCTTATGTGGCCAAAGGGAAAGACTAATGATGATGCAGTAGTGATTGGGGAATAAGAAGGAGGTCTATACAATATGAAGGGCCAACCAGAACAAGATTTGGTTCATGACTCAGTAGAAAAAAATGAACTTTGGCATAGAAGGCTTGCACAGGTGCACTATAGAGCACTACCACTTACAAGCAAAGTTGTTGAAGGTCTTCCAGAAATACAGACAAAACATGACTGTGTCTGCAAAGGATGTGCTAAAGGAAATAACATAAATAAGACATTTCCAAGTAGCAAGAGAAAGGAAAAAGGAATCTTGGAAATAATTCACTCCAATGTATGTGTCTTGATGTCATCCAGTTCATTAATCAAGTATGTATACTGTGTTTCTTTTATTGATGATTTTTCTAGGAATACATGGCTATACTTTATGAAGAACAAAGATGAAGTATTCAGCAAGTTCAAGGAATTCAAAGCCTTGATCAAGAACCACATAGAGAAGAAGATCAAGACCTTTCGATCAAATAATGGTGGAGAATTTACATCAAATGAATTCAAATATTTATGAAAATATTCATGGATATGAGGGAGTTATCCACTCCTTATAATCCACAACAGAATGGGGTTGCTGAAAGGAAGAATAGAACGATCATGGAAGTTGCAAGGGCCTTGCTTCATGATTAAGATCTTCCCATGAATATATGGGTAGAAGCTGCCAGAACAGTAGAGTATGTACATAATCATACTCCACACAAAGTACTCGAGAACAAGACACTTGAAGAAGTATTTTCTGGCAAGAAACCAAAATTCAGCCATCTCAAAATATTAGGTTGTCCTACATACATACACATTCCAAAAGAAAGAGGACAAAGTTAGATCCTTCTGGAAAGAAGGGTATATTTGTGGGATACTCTGAAAGCATGAAGGCTTACAAAATATACTTCCTAGGATTCAAGAAGATCGACATCAACAGGGACATAACATTTGATGAAGAATTAGCTTACGAAAAATCTAGAAAGAGACATGTTGAAGAACCTGAAGAAATAGAAGTACCCAGAATTCATGACACAACCATGAATGAATAAATTCAAGAAGATAATCGAGAAATAGGAGAACCTCAAGAACCTATAGATCCACCTCAGGAGAAGAATCCTCACAAGAGGAAACCTACATGGGTACGAGAGGCTATCCAAGGTACAAAAATATATGGGGCTCCAGAAGAAGCACTCAAAGAAAGAAATAGAACTAGGTCTTGCTCTGGTTATGCATCCCTACTATGTGACATTATTGATAAAGAACCTTCCAACTATGAAGAAGCGGTAGAAAAGAAAGAATGGAAGAATTACATGATCGATGAGTATCAATTGATCATGAAGAATGATGTCTGGGATGTTGTTCCTAGAGAAGAAGGGAATTCTGTCGTGACTTCCAAATGGATCTACAAGATCAAGCATGCTGCAGATGGCAGCATAGAGAAATATAAAGAAAGATTTGTGGCTTGTGGCTCTTCCCAGAAAGAAGGAATAGATTATGAAGAATCCTTTGCACCTATATCCAGATACACTTCAACCAGATCAGTACTTGCTCTGGCTGTAGTGATGAAATGGAAGATACACCAGATGGATGGCAAGACTACTTTCTTGAATGGTGTAGTGGAAGAGGAAGTGTATGTGGAGAAGCCACTCAGTTTTCAGACACATGACAAGGAGACTCATGTGTGTAAATTGAATAAATCTCTGTATGGTTTGAAGCAAGAACCTAGGACATGGTACTACAAAATTGATGGATTTCTATCTAGTTTGGGCTTTACCAAAAGTAAAGAAGATTCTAACCTTTACTACAAGGTTGAATATGGGAACCCACTGATAATCCTGTTCTATGTAGATGATCTGTTTGTAACATGTATGGATGGGTTGATTATGGATACGAAGAGGAAACTTGCTGCTGAGTTTGAAATGAAAGACTTGGGTATGATGCACTAATTTCTAGGCATGGAGATGTGGCAGAATTCAGATGGAATATTCCTCATATAAGGGAAGTATGCAGTAGAGATCCTGAAGAGGTTCAGGATGGTGGAATTCAAGGCCATGACCACACCAATGGAATCAAATCTAAAGATTCTAAGTGATTCTTCATCAGAGACGGTTGATGCTATGATGTATCGTCAGATGATTGGGTCCTTGATATACCTGATGAATACAAGACTAGATATTTTCTTTGCTGTGAACACCTTGAGCCAGTTCTTGAAGGATCTAAGACATGTTCATTTGATTGCTGCAAAGCACATTCTAAGGTACCTAAAGGGTACAGTTGATTATGGGCTCAAGTATGACTCAAATCAGAATAATAACCTGGAAGGTTATGTTGATTCAGATTGGGAAGGCAGTGCCATTGATAGAAAGAGCACTTCAGGGTGTTGCTTCAGTATGGGATCAGATGTGATCTCTTGGTTTAGTAGGAAATAGTCTTGCATCACACTGAGTAAAGCTGAAGTGGAGTATGTCATAGCTTGTTCAGCTAGTTGTGAGGCAGTATGGCTGAGGAAGCTACTGTCTAATTTGTTTGATCTCCAGTTGGATGCTACTTGTATATATTGTGACAACCAAAGTTGTGTGAAGTTCTCTGAGAACCCGGTGTCCATGACAAGTCGAAGCATATCGAGATCAAATATCACTATATCGGGGATATGGTGCAAAGAGGAGCAGTGAAGCTCCAGTATGTTGCGATGAACAAACAGATAGCTGATGTGTTGACTAAGCCATTGGCCAGAGTGAAGTTTGAGTACTTCATGGAGAAACGTTGTGTTCTCCAGATCAAGGTTCCCTCCAAGGGGAAGTGATGAGTCCATGAGCCCTTCTGACATGGTGAGAGGATTGGTTCCTTCCATGGTCAGGTATAAGTACTGTAGCCATTTTGACATGGTGAGACGATTGGTTCCTTCGATGGTCAGATATAAGTGTAGAGACGCTCTGATATGATTATGGGTTATGTTACCACATGATTAGTTCAAGGCCATTCGAATGTGATTGAGGGATGTGTTCCCATGTGATCATATATAAGTGTTGAAGACCATTATTTGAATGGAGGCACCTATTTAGTTACCAAGAATACTCAGCTTAGTGCTGAGAGGCCATTCTCTGGGAGAATGGAGGAACCTGACCCTAGGGATGAGATCCATTCTGATGTGACTGTGGGATTGGTTCCCACATGATTAGATGTAAGTGGAGAGCCTTTCTTTGGATGGTAGATGATGTATCCTACCATGCCAGTAGATATAAGTGCTAAGCCCTTCCTTGAATAGTAGATGGTGTGTCCTGCTATGCCAGAGGATATAAGTGCTGTGCCTTTCTTACATTATTAATATTATTACTATGTGTCCTATTTATACATACTCTGTAAAAAATATATAATAATATATTATTTGGTAACATCTTTCTTAGGGTATCATATATTGTGATCCCTAGACTTACAAAACTTTCTTCATGAAGGTTATCAGGTAGATGGTTAGGTCTACTAGGCTAGGAAACTCTAAACATCCTTGCATGTTGGATTCCCTTGTATAACATGGTAGTTTTTTAGTACTTGACGGGAATACATAAATTCAAAATTTCATTTAATTACTTATAAATAATTCAGATGAGATCAATATTTACTTGAGTTGTTTTCACTCAAGAATCATTAATTCTTTTCAGTAACTCCTAGTGCTTACCAGATCCCATGCTCAACACTAAAAATAGGGATTTACAAACTTAGTGCAATTCCAGAGCTCCTCAGTCAAAACTAATGTTAGGATGTACTTGTATGATACACCTACAGATACAATGTCCAAGGATCTGATGTTCCAAATCGTATTCTCAACATCGACATGGAAGGCTCCAGGAGTTATGCCTAACACTTCCAAATTATCTTTTCATATGTTCCAGAGCTTTATGCTCAACACAAATTTCTCAAAACTCATGTTCTATAGAGCTTCTAGCTCAACACAAATATAAGTACTCACATGCTCTAGACCTTCTTGCTCAACAAAAAAAATCAATTTACCCATGTGCTCTAGAGTTCCTCGATCGACACAAAACATCTCATCAATCATGTGCTTCAAGTTCCATGCCTAACACAAGTAGACATATATGAATATCATATGCAATTGGCTTACGTCCAGTATATCAAAAAAATCATCATGTTCATATGTAGTGTGGTCTTTGACCCAATATATCAAAATAAAACATCAAGGTAACATAATAATCAATGGGGCTCATTCCCATAAGTGTTAGCTCCAAAATTTAGGATATTACATCCCTCCCCACTTAGAACAACACTGTCCCTGGTGTTCTAGGGACTCGAAATGAAATCATGAGAAAAGGCTCCGTAAGTATTTCTCATTGTGGCATCATTCTCCCAAGTAGACTCATAGGCTTGGAAGTGCTTCCATTTCACTTTCAATTGGACTATGGTGCACTTCCTGAGCTACACCTCTCTCTTATCCAATATATGAATAGGCTGTAGGGAAAAATCCCCTTTAGGTTGCACTTGTAATAAGGACGAATCTATCAGATGTTTAGTATCATAAACATATTTCTTTAATAATGATGCATGGAAAACATTATGTACTTCTATGTGCGTGGGTAAAAGTAGTTCATATGCCACTGGCCCTCTCTTGGCTTATATTTCAAAGGCTCAACAAGACCTAGCTGCTAATTTAATGCACCTTCCCAAGATCAACGAGCTTCGTTTTTCTTTTACTTTCAAGTAGAAATGGTCTCCTATCTGATAATATTTATCTTTTCTTTTCTTATCCACGTAGATTTTATGGTGGTCTTGTTCTTCTTTAAGGTTCACCTGGACCTTGGTAACCAACTATTCCAATTCCTTTAATGGATCAGGCCCTAACATGAGATGATCCAATGGGCTATCCTAAGTAACCGTTATTCTACACTTCCATCCATAGAGTACGTCAAAGGGACTCATCTTGGTGGAAGTTTCGTAACCATTGTTATATGCAAAATCTATGAGATGTAGGTAGTATTCCCACTTGCTGGGGTTGTTCATGACGTACATCCTAAGCATGTCCTCGGCAATCTGGTTTACCCTTTCTATCTTCCTTACTATCTACGGGTGATAAGTAGTACTAAAGTTCAGTTGCGTCTCTAATACAGAGAATAAATATCTCCAAAAGGTTTTGGTAAAATTTGTATCTCGATCCGATATGATTTCCTTGGGTATCCCATGAAATATAAATATCTCCTTTAAGAAGATATCAACAATGTGTATTGCCTTATAGGTCAACTTCACTTGAATGAAGTGTGCTTCTTTTGACAATTTGTCAACTACTACAAAGATAGAATCATTTTGTTTCTTACTTTTCGGTAGACCAGTGATAAAAACCATACTAATGATCTCCCACTTCCATTCTGGAATGGGTAGTGGCTGCAGTAATTCTGAAGGATGATGATGCTCAGCTTTGACTAGTTGAGGTTCCTGACATTTCATGACTACGCAATGTCAGCCTTTAACTTAGGCCAAAAAAAGTGTCTCTTAACGGTGAATATCATCTTTTGATATCCCATATTCCTCGAGTAGGGTTTTTGATGGAATACTATGATGATGTTGGACCAAATGTCCCCTCTTTCCAGAATGTAAAATATCTCCTTGGACCATATTAGTCTCATTTCGTCTATCTTGCACTCTTTTTGTTGTTGAAACAACCAATCCTCTTGGACTTTCTTGAGGATTTCTACATAGAAAGGGTCAACTTTGTTGGCCTTTCTAATCCTCTCATGAAAATCTGAACCGGTTTGACTTAAAGTCACCTCATAATCATATGAGTTCGTCGATTCAAAGCATCAGCAATCTTGTTCTCCTTGCCCTTAATATGCTTTATCTCAAAATGGTACTCACTAAGGAAATCCAACCATATCGCTTTGCTAGCATTCAGATCTCATTGCTCAAATAAATAATTTAGTCTCATATTGTCTGTCTTTAGAAGGAATTTCCTTCCCATGAGGTAGTTCCTTCACATATTCAATGCGTGAATGATGGAAGCTAACTTAAGATCATGTGTGGGGTAGTTCTGCTCATGTTCTTTTAACTTTCACAATTCATAACAAATCACATAAACGTTCTGCAAGAGGAATCCTCCGAGTCCTTCCTTTCTTGCATCCATGCAAACAACGAAATTGCCATTAGAATCCACAATTCATAGTATCAGTGTAGTCGTCAGAAGCTTCTTAAGCTTTTGAAAACTTTCCTCGCACTCGGTCTTCCATAAGAACTTATTTTCTTCTTTTTGCAAAGTGGTCATGGGACAAGCTATTCTCAAGAAGTTGTCAATGAACTTTTGATAATATCTGGCTAATCCCAAAAAGGACATAATGTCAGTGACATTAGTAGGGTTAGTCTAGTCTTTTGTGTCTCTAATTTTTTTTGGGTCCACAACTATCCCTATTTTAGAGATAATGTGACCCAAGTACTGTATTTGTGGTTTGTAAAAATCACATTTTCTAAACTTGGTGTACAACTAGTGTTCTCATAACACTCGTAGTACTATGCGAAGGTGTTCCTCATGTTCCTCTTTACTCTTAGAGTAAAATAGGATGTCATTTATAAATACCAAAAAAAACATATCCAGATATTTATTGAATAAACTATTCATCATACACATAAAGTTCGTGGGTGCATTGGTCAACCCGAACGACATTACTACAAACTCATAGTGCCCGTACCTTGTACGAAAGGTGGTTTAGTGAGTATCCTCATCATGAATCTGTACTTGATGGTACCCAGATAGCAAGTTGATCTTTGAAAAGATCTTGGATCCTCCTACTTGATCAAACAAGTCATCGAGCCTAGGGAGTGGGTATCAGTTCTTGATAGTCATTTTGATAAGATGACGTTAATCGATGCACATCTACATCGTACCATCCTTATTATTTATAAAAATTATCAGTGATCCCCAAGGGGACATACTTGGTTGGATATATCATTTTTCTATCAACTTCTACAAATGCAATTTGAGTTCCACCAACTTTCGTGCACTCATGCAGTAAGGGGCTTTTGAAGCCAAAACTGATCCTAGTGTTAGTTCTATGGAAAATTCTAGGTCTCGCTTCATAGGTAATCCAAGGATTTCCTCAGGGAATACATCTTTGAATTCTACAAGAACAGGAAATTCCTCTATGTGTTGTTCTCTCTGAGCCTCTATGTCTCAGATATTTACTGCAAACAAATTGCAGCCTTTTCTAATGCACTTCTTTGCTTGTAACGAATATATCTTCCTTACCAAAACTTTCTTTGGTATGCCTTGAATCTTCACTTGATTCCCTTGGATATCTATACATAGTATTGAATTGTGCAAGCAATTGAGCATGACATGGTGATGTTCCAACCAGTCCATGCCGATAAGTATATCATATGATCCTAAAGGTAGGATGTTCACGTCTACTTTCGTAGGATAAGCATTCAGGTTTACCTCACAATCTTTAACTATTTTCAAAACTTTCCATTTCGTACCTGTGGCTAATTGTACCATCCCAGGTTTATCATGTTTTTGTTTACCTAGTTTACATACATCAACAATTTTAGGTGATACATAGCTACGGCAAGCATCGAGGTCAATCAGTAATGAAATAGAAGTGTTCAATATCTTACCTTATTTCTCAACTATGGAAGCCTGATGGTCTGCCTTTCAGCCATCCAAGGCTGCATAAATCCATGGTCTTCTAGCTATGTCCTCTATCGTTGGTTATTCTTGTAAGTTGTGCAAGACCGCATTGGTCTTGTTCTTAAAATCTTGACCATAATCAGGCCCGCTGCATTTACAACATTTGATTTGTAGAGGGGTAGCATTGGCTCCCCAAGTTGCTGCTACATTGTTAGCATTTGGAGCTGGTACATATGGATTTGTACGTGAATTGTTGAAGTTCTTGTTCGTTGGAAAACTATTGTTCTATTTTCTGTACGGGGGTGGGTTAAAACTCATTTTGTGTTTTTCAGAGAATTTCTTATACTTGTATATGTTTATGTTCATGTTCTCTTTCCTTAGTTGTCCATGCTCATAGTAGAGCCTCACTTTGTGAAATGTGGTGCCCAAGGTTTTAGGCATGCCAAAATCAATCCTTTCTCGAAAGTTGGGAGGAATACATCCTAAAAATTGCTGGACCTTTTCCTTTTTTCCCTTGGTCTATGGTACATAATGTAACAGATCTAGAAATATGTTAATAAAAGAATCCATATTCATGGATTCCATACGTAACTTGTGAAACTCTTTCACCTTTGTGTCGAAGAATATTTCTGACATATATTTTTCTTCGAAGATCTTGCATAATTTACTCCAACATATTTTTGTTACCTCATCCTTCTTGGTATATTTCAAGTATCTCCACCATCTCACTGCTTTATCATTTAAATTATAAAAGGTCAATCGAGGCTTCATTTCAGTAGAGTAGTTATGAAGTCAAAAATATTTCCTCATACCCAACAACTATTCTTCAACTTTCTCCCCCATGTTTACCTCTCCTTCATAAGTTGGGGCTCCTATTTTTCCGAACTCCCCCTAGAGATTGTCATCACTTCTTTGTTTCTTTCTGCATGCAGAAAGAGAGTCCTCACTTGAAGGACTATGACATTCTCCTTCTAGAGGTTTAGGGGTATGTTCCTCTTTTCCTTCTTATCTTGGGTTGTTAGCCCATTTATGATAAGATTCCTTCTTGAACCTATTTGTGGAATGAGTGGGTTTCCCCTGTGGGATTTCTCCTGTCATATTTCGCAGCAATGCTTCATTGATTGCTTGTTGTTCCTTTCTTTCATTTAGATTGTCATCTCTAAAAATTTGCAAGTTTGCTTGAATACTTTCTATGGTTTTCCTAATATTAGAATTCAATTTCACCACCAGTTCTGCTTCCTGGGTGGGGGTATTCAATTTCCCTTGCTGGATGTTATCTTATTTAGTGTTCAGGATTTGAACTGTTCTATAAAAATTCCTGAAATTGCAAATTTTAATAACAGGAAAATTTCTGTTAGTCAACAAAATTTTAAACATACTTTATTTTCCTTGCAATGAATGTCTAGTATGCCCATTAGGTCTCTTAGTGTTGAAACTGGGCTCTGATACCACTTGTAATGCCCCAAAAATTTGATAAAAGAAATTATTAGTCTAGTGAAAACTACCTATGTTGGACATTAATTGAACTTTGTGGAATGTGTCGTACTTTGATTGTATTGCTATATTGTTGTAAGTTGTTCTTACGTCGTGCTTCCATGTTTCTCGATGAAGTTATTAATATGTTACTTACATTGTTGTGACATTGATTACTGTTTGTACTATGGTTAAGCATTGATGTGTAAGTTATTTATTTGCTTACATACTTCATTGTTTATTAACATGTACTTACTGCCGTATACATGATTCTAACTTGACTTTGTTAATGGATAAAGGGGTAGATTAGCTTACTAGTTTCCCTTGTAACCACCCGATAGGTAACAGTTTCTACTTGTCACATTAGGATTATTTAGTTCTATCAAACTAATGCATTCTTGTCTCATTTACGTGCAAGTACAGTTGGTGATGAAAACTTGTTTGTAAATATTAACGGAAAGTGCCAATTGTTTGGTCACTGGCACTTGCATTTACAGCTATATCCTAGTGACATTTTACTGATTGTTATTGTTATCATTATGGTATTTATGATAGATATGGGGTCACTATAGCACTTATTACATAGATTTGTTATTTATGTGATGCTTATTTACCATGTTTTAAATGCTTACAAGTTTATTCATTCCCTAACATATTCTTACTATATGATTTTAATATGGTTTTAATATAATTTGCAAAAACCTTGGCTTAAACATCTTCATGGAATATTTCAAGTGCCATGGACTTAGGGCTTAAAGCCTAATTTAACCGATGCATGAAATGGTTTAAGCCTTATGTTGCTTCGGGTGGAAAGTTTGTAATATAGTCCAAGGACTATACGTTTATGGGTCTGGTGTGCATTAATGGTGGCCAGGGTGGCGGTATCAATGTGCCTTAGGATATGGGGTGATCAAGCTTAGGTCTTAGCCCAAATGATAGTTTGGTATTTCTCCTCAATAATGCTTGTTCTTTGCTCCTGCTCGGTGTGAAGGAAGGTGATTGCAATGGCTTATCAGACACGTATGTGGGTGTCCTATTTTGCTAGAATCTTTGTTGGTTTGGAAATGAATATCATTCATACTTTTCATATCGTGGCTCTGATTTGTTGCAGGTTTGCAAGGGTGGAGAACATAGGCATGGGTCATAGCTCATCGGCAAAACCATGGACAAATCCATACTCCTTCGGTAAGCATATTGTGAAAGTATCTACTTCTCCCCTCTTGTGGTATTGTTGTTGTGACTAACTTGTCACTCGTCACTGGTTCGATTTGCTTGAATCTGGTTCCAATGGATGCGTTTTGGTTTATGGGTTTCACTGTGACTTACTGTTGCAACTGCAACAATTTCCCCCAAAAATTGTATTTTTTAGTGTCCCCCCCCTTTTTTTTAGTATCTACATGGCCTAAGAATGTTTTCTTTATACCATGGTTTTCCAAGGGCTTAACTATTTTCCAAAAAGACTTAGTCTTTTTGTGTGCCCGTATCAGATACCTAATTGACTAGTATTCCGATATAGCATAGGCATAGTCCACTATATTAACGATGTATTTATCAAAATCCTTCTCAAAATCTGAGATGTTGTATCAGGATTTGGTTTGTATGTGATCTCGGAGATAGTTTTTCGATGTTCCAGAATTTTAGTGTAAAGCAGATCCGATGAATCGGGTGTCCATTCAACTATCTTTTTTTGATGTCCAATGTCCGATGTCCGGTGAAGTTGGCATTTTCACCGTTTGTTTTGTTTTTTGGAACGAACCAAGAGATTTAGTTTGTCTACCAGCCAATGTTGCAGAGAGTTAGTGTTGAGTCGATCTGGAGCTTCGTGATGTTCCCACCGATACCGAAGAAGCTAGTCCTTCTGATTTCTGATGTGACTTTCCCATCCGATTACCAGTTAAGTAGAGTTATTCTTGTCCGATGTTGTGGATGCTTTCAAGACTATAGGTCTGGCGTTTGCTTAAAAATATTTTCTCACTAGTGTTATTTTTTCACTCTCGGTTGAGGTTTATAAAGATGTTTTGAGCCTGTGACTTATCATTTTCACCGTGGAGCTATCTAGTCCTTCACGTGCAGTTGTCATTCTCCTCTACTCCCGCGTAAGTCATCTTCTGTCCAGGTCACCAACCACTTCGTTGCCATGTTGGATTCACTCATGAATTTTGTTTTATGCTTGGTTTTTTGTTGTTTTAAACCGCTGGGGTGAATAGGATTAGGTTTTCCACAGAAGGGTAAGGTTTTATGCTTTTTCATGGTTTTTTTGCGGTGAATTTTCCTTTATTTATAATGCAGTCTGCTTATTTGTGAGATTTTTTCATTTTGGGTGGTTAGGGTTTTCCACCCAGCCTTTGTGCAGCCATGAGTGCGTCATTTACATTTGTTGGGAAGGATAGGGCATGGTGCAGACGATTGTTTCACTGTATGTATCTCCCTATTCATTATGGCCTTGTTTTAAAGCCTAATCCGCACGGCCATGTCTCCTTTGACATTATATTTCCATGGGATGCAGGAGGGCCATGAAACTGATAGGGGTTTAGGGATTTTTTATTGAAGAAGATGGTGGTGTGATTTTTTTCCTCTGTCAAGATGCACATATATATTTTTTACGAAGCTAGAAGAGATCAGGCTTTGAGCTAGCAGAGTTTTAGCAGGTTTGGGGGGAAGAAATATTTTGCAGGATCTCTTTGTTTAGAGTCTCTCATTCATAGGAATTGTGGGTATTGATAATAATTTTAAATATGTATATCGATGAAATGGTAATATTTGGTTTCTTTATTTTTTTCTCACTACACCGCTTGCTAGAGATAAATATATTGAGATCATGTTGTATAATGGTTATAGGTAAATTATCAACACAACAATATGTCGTGCAAACAGAAGAAGAAATCCCAAGTAGCTGAAGAGAAACCTAAAGTGGAGGTGATAACCAAAGTGAAAGTCATTTATGAATATACTAAAGATAGTATCGGAGTTGAGCCAGAATATAAATGGGGAGAGGTATATAGGATGATTTCAAGAAAAAATGTTCTAGATGATGGTTTTGAAGATATGAACATATATGCAAATATTGAGATGTCAGCCCTTATGAAAGTGGCTACCAGACCTAATATTTTCCCAAGTTCAGAAGTGATAGGTTGGATTCTACCTAGGGCAGATGTAACAAGAATGATATTTGTCAATATCGTGAAGCAGGGTTATGTTGCATATAGCCCAGCTTATGTATCTATGGTGTATAATTTACCAACAACACAAACTTATCTAACTGAAAGTTGGTTAAAATAGTGTTATACCAAAATCTTGTCATCATGATGTGATAAGACCTTTGACATACCTATTTTCCCTTAATCCCAGCACTTGGAGTGGAAACTCATACCATTTATCAATCTTTCACAAAAATTCGTAGCACTACGCTTTCCCCTTTATCCATGAGCACTACCTTACTCGCACCGCCTATCCCTTGTTAGCCACAAGTGGTGCCACTGCTTATGGACCTTAGTCCATAAGCATTTCTTACCTTAACTACTCTGTCATTGAAGGAGACAAGATGTACCCTGGGTAAAATGGGAAACATAGAAGATTCTCGAGGATTCTAGATCATGAGCCTCATGTCCTCTCTTATCCCTATCATTGTGGGTCAATTGAGCTCGAGATCCCCCATCCTAGGATATTAGAGGCCACCTCATCCACAAATATCTCAACCATCCCTATCCATTGAGCCTTATAAATATGAGCTCATGTCCATGGTTGAGGGGGAGAACTCTTAAGGTATTGTTATGCTATTGGATTGACCACTTGGCCCAAGCCATTGGAGAGCATAGAGAGAAAATTTGGAGCTTATGGGGATGAAATTTTTGTTTCATGGAGATGCATGTCAACACCAAGGCTTAATTGGTTGTAAACTTCCCCATTTTAATCTTAATGCAAAGCTATGTTCCATCCCACTTTACTGTTATTATTTGATTTCACATGTATATGTTGTTAGATTCATTAGTCACTGGCATGGATTAATAGATTATGTTCTGGTAGCTTTGATGTGTTTGTGTGTTTAATCCGATTGCAAATACATAGGTTTACTATCGAAGTAGGCATTCTAGGTATCTACGATATCCAGGGAGGGTCTTCATCCTTTGTTGTTCATTTGTTCTGGATCTGAACCATTTAGACCAATGGAACACCTTACTATCTGCATAAGGTGAAATATTCCTGCAACAAATCTAGCGATTCTGCTAGGGAATGAATGTATGTATCAGTCAATATGATCTTCCTCAGTTCTTCAACTCTTGTCTGAATCCAGGCTCCTTCTCTAGCACTCTTCAGTTAGATTTGCTATCTGACTCAGTGGATTTTGGTTTGAAACTTCCAGATCTATATAGATATGAATTATTTCCAACC
>LPNX010961828.1:266905-300048 GCA_001517045.1 Pseudotsuga menziesii | reverse complement strand
AAACTAATATATATATAATCTTGTACTTTTAAAATAAATTAAATTCATGAATGATATTTATATGAAAAAAATATGTTAGTTATGCATATAAATTAAATTTTACAAGTTCAAGACAAATAAATGTTAAAGGACAATAATTTTTTGGGAATTTACAATGAATCTTAGTCACATCATTCTAGAGTTATTTTATTAATTTTATTTATAGTCAATTTAGAAAAGTAACTCAACCATGGTTATTTATATTGTGCATAAAAAGTAGTGTAGGAGGTGAGTTGTAATATATACCTACTCCATAAAACCCCTAACTCATAATATTTTAATATATCTTATATTTTTGTAGTACATCTCTTAGGAGGCCCATTTTTGACCTCAAATTCTCTCTCATGTATGCTCTTTCTCACTCTCAATCTATCAGTGTTTACCTTGATCTGGTCTTTTTCTGACTTGATCTGTTGTTCTCCTTGATGTTTTGGATTTACACAGGGAACCACACATGTCATGTTGGCAAAGAGTGGTGCCACCACCTGAGTCTAGATAGCAATATCCAGTGCCACCTCCTGAATCCAGTGAGCAAGAAGTGGTTCTTCCTCAAAACTGCCTGTTAGCAGCTTCATCTGCGCAGTTCTAGGTAGGCCCCGTTCTAGACTCTGTATTTCAATTTTTCATGTGTTTTTAGCTTACTTTTTGATGAAAATTAAGTGGCTTATTCTTTCTGCATTCAAAGAGAGTTTATGTTTCTTGCATTGGATTTTTCATTATTTTCTTTGCTTGAAACCTCTTGCTCTTTTCTGTAGATATTATTCATTGGAATTGGAAATATAGATTTCATTTTCATGTGTATGCCTTGGTTTGTTTTGGACTTGGAATGCATGAGTGATCCATGTTGTTTTGAGTTTTTCTTTGCTTGGGGTGATTCTTGTTTCCTTTTGCATGCTGATTTTTTCAGTCCTTGGTAGGAAAGATTGGTTCTTCGTTTCCTTGTCTGTTTCAAAGAGAATTTTAGTTTTCTCTCTCTTTTGCTTTATTCGCAAGTTTGTTGAACGATTTTCTTCTTGTTTTGTGCATGATTGTCTGAAATTCTAGATCTTACTTTCATTGAGAAGAAACATCTATTTTCAACTTTGAGTGCATTAGAGTTAATTTTGTTTGGAAACATGAGTGAAATCATCTTTCCATTTAGTTTTTATGTGTGTTTTTCAAGCATGAAAAGATAGGAAACATTTTTGGTTTAGTTATGTTCGATGTTATCTAGACCTCTTTTTTATTTTCTTTGAAGATTGTTGGGGTGCATTGATATTTCACTTTTCATTTGAAAAGATAGAATTGCATTTACATTTGGGCATGCATTTTTGGGAAGAAAAGTAAATCTCTCTCCCTCTCTTAGGTAGAATTTCATTAAAGATGAAAACTTGCATTATCATATAGATCAGTGTGCATCTTCTTTAAATTCAAGTTTTCACTCCATGGTTCCACCTAAACGCACAAGATAAAATTAACGGTAGTACTAGGTTAAAAATTTTAGCGATTTGAGTGATAAGCTAGAGATGTGTTCAGGCGTTGTTAAGCATTGGAGCTGTCGTTATTTGTCTGCATTACATACTGAGACTTGCGCAGTTCTTCCACATACCATCGGTATATCGAATGGCCTTTCAAGTACCCCTAAGACATAAAGAAAGGTACTTCACGTACTCGATTGTATATAGGAAGGCCGCTTGTGAACTGTTATGCATTAGACAACACTACTATCGATTTGAGCTCCCATGCACCTTGAATATATTCGGAGACCCTTTTAGCAATCCCCAAACCATCTAAGTTATCCTTTTGGCCTCTCCTATGAGGTTCCTGACTCTTATCCACTCCTTTCACATGTTTGCTTGTTGCTTTTAGTTTGAGTAGTACTTGCTTGTGCGTGGTAGTTAGGGGGTTATTAGAGAGTTTAGAGATGGCATCCTCATCTGGGACTACCACTCAAGAGGTCCCTTTCCAAGGTGTACCTTTTGTATTCCCTCCAAGTGAAGGTATTGGTCCTCCCTTTATTGCCACTCTAAATCTTCCTGGATTAACTATAGGATTACCAGTCTGATTGTTTAATCCAGTAATTGTTGTCGCACCTAATGTCTCAAATGTCACCTCTCCTTCTTCACCGGTTGTGGCTTCATCTCTTTCTTCTTCTTTGCTTGACCAAAGATCTATGGTTAGTAGTCATGTGGATAAGAAGAAGAAGAAAGGGAAGGGTAAGAAGAAGAAGGATAAGAAAGAAAAAATAGCAACCATCTGCTCTTGATGGTGCCCGTTCTAAGAGAGCAGCCGAAAAACCCAAGTTCCCTTGTAAGCTTTGAAAGGGGGACCACCTTCTTAAGGAGTGTCCCGGTCTCTCCCGTGTACAAGAAGAGTGGTATAAAAGGTCCAAACCATCTGTCTTATCAACCTCTAATCATCATGTTGGCGATACTCCCTCAACCAGCGACCCATTGGTAGAAGGTCGTAAGGGTAAAGTCTTGTATCCTTGTTTAATATGTAAGGCTATGAATCGTAATTTTATTTGTCCAAGCATGGATGAAGCTTCACGTTCATTGGAAAATACTACTGATCATCAACAAGTGATTCCAACAAGTGATAGTAATTTATCCCTAGATTCCTCACTGGTTGACCAAGTGATCGATTCAGATTTATCTGTGTTTGATCCCACTCTTCCTTTAGAGAGTGAAGTTAAAGTGGTCGATACGATGTCATTTCCACCCGATCCCGCTTTTTCATCAGAGAGTGTTAAGGATGAATTAGTCTCTTTAACCAAATCTTCGTCTCGTTCTTCTCTTCCAATAGAGAATGAACCAAAACCTACCGAATTTTTTATGCTTTGTTCTGATTGTTCTCGACAAGAGGAAATTTTGTTTGTTTCGACAGAACCCTCTCTGAGTAGTGAGGTTATTTCCTTTGACTGGAGTAACCTAACAAAGTATCATCTTCATTCGAGTGTTTGTTACCCTCTTTGAGAAAAGTTCATAAAGATGAAACCATGTTCTAAGCAAAGTTCCCATTCTATGTCAAGCTCGTTAAAAAATGAAATGGATCTCCTCAAGCATAGTTTACCTTTTGGTTTCAAGGTTGCATAAAAATGAAATCATTCATGAGCAAAGTTCCCATTGTATGTCAAGCTTGTTAAAAAATGAAGTAGGATTTCTTAAGCATAGTTTACATTTTGGTTTCAATCTTGCATAAAAATGAAATCATTCTTGAGCATAGTTCATTTTATATTTCAATCTCGTTAAAAAATGAAGTAGGTTTCCTTAATAATAGTTTACCTTTTGGTTTCAATCTAGCATAAAAATGAAACCATGTTCAAGCATAGTTACGTCCTGTTTCAAGCTTGCGTAAAAATGAAACAGATCCCCTTCCCTTGAGTCGAGTCTTCACTTTAGTGTTAGAACTTGAACCTTCTTTTCACCTTCCGGATTCTCGTTCTTCTTACCCCCATGGTGAACATTTTCACATTAGTAACCAGGTTTTTAGGTTGGGTATGGAAGAAGAATTGACATTAAATGAAACAAAATTTGGGGGCATGTCGAGCCGCTAGCAACTATGCTAGGGGTAAGCTTTGCTAGCAATCATGCTGGGGACAATATTCCAACCTCTGTATATCATGTTAATGGGATTTTTCAAGCATAGTTTACCCATTGGTTTCGAGCTTGTGTAAAAATGAAACCAATCCTTGGGCATTCTTTCAATTGATCTTCGAGCTCATTAAAAATAGTAAGATGGTGTTGAGCTTACTTTTCATTTTTCGTGCTCTAGTTAAAACATGAAAAGTGGTTTGAGTTTGGTTTATTACTTTTTCATGCTCTGGATTCAAACATGAAAAAGGTTAATGGAGTCCTATTTAAAATCTTTTTAGGCTCCCTAAATACGAAAAGATTGTCATGTGATCTTGTCTTCTTCACACTCATTAAAGCATTTGAAGAGTCATCTGTCCGACGGTAGGTCATCTCTTTTTCAGTTCAGATAGGACTATTTATGAAAAAGGAACATTTCAACAAATCATGACTAGAAGATTTCTCTAAGGTATAATTTTACACTTTTTCGGGCCTTAGAGACTAAATCATACAAAAAAGGACCCCTTTGGAGTCTTCTTCCGTAATCTTTCAGACTCTCTAAAAATGAACGATACCAAGTTTTCTTTCAGTGGACTCGTTAAATTAAACATTGAGAGACCTATTTTCAGAATGAACCCCTCCTCTCTCAGGTTCGTAAAACATATGAGTATGGACTTGTATTCCGACAAGCTATATCGAGTGTTTGTTACCCTCTTTGAACTTGTAAAACTGAAAAGAGGCACTCATCAACCATGATGGGGGAAATGGGAAGGGAATCATTTAGCAAATAATGGTAGTTGTTTGTCATTACCTTTGAACATGGCACTTGTCTGCACATCATGTCAGTCAATTGGGTATTCAACTGATCTCCGCGATGATCCACTTTCATGAGTCATATCACTCCTTTGAGTCTTTCAAAAGAACGCATTTTCCACTGTAACATTGTGTGTTTGTCCCATTCAGTCATGATGCCAAGTATTTTTGTCATGCCGCCCAATGTTCAAAGGGGATTTGAAGAAGTTTTACCTCTGTAGTCTACACAGTCTTTTGTGTTAGTATTTTTGAGTCAGTCTTATGGTTACTACATTCACATCATTCTAGAACTATGTTCCAAGTTTCATGTCATCGATGTGGGACTCATCATGTCCCTCCTTCAACGAGACTTTTCCCATCGACATCAGTTCATTATTCGGGAAATAGTCTTAGAAACAATATTTGGTACCTTGAGATTTGTATGCCTTAATGACAGATTCTCTCACTCTCAACATAGGTTCACATCATTGACCTTTGATTGACATAATCGACTGGGTGTTCAACATCAGGACATCTATTCACACTCAGTAGATTGTACTCGGGTACCTTGAGAATCATTGACATCAATGGTGATCTCCCTCGGACTTGTTAACATTTCACATCATTGGCTGGTAATCAAGTGGTTTCTACCATGTTCGACTTCAGATCATTGTAATCACATGGATAGAATCGTACCTTGTAGAAGATGAGACGAAGACCTTGGGTATTTGTTTAAAGTGCTCACTGCTTTTCCCTAGGTTCTGATGGAGTTTTGTATATCTAGCATGGGTCCACATTTGTATGGTCGTGGCTATGCTCAAATTTGCATCGGTATGACATAGATCTACATTGTATGTCTGGTAGCTATGTCCAAGTTTGAGTCCTCTATCACATGGATCTATGATGTATTCTAGTAGCCATGCTTGTTTATTCCTCTCATGGATCTACCTTGTATTGGTCTACAACCATTAGTTGGTTACTTGTGTCTATGAGTCAACATATTGATATACTACAGATGTCTACTTGACAATGTGTTCGGATTGAGCCAACATTTTCACTTCATAGCAATGACTTGTTCTCTCAAAGCTCTCGTTTATCATATTCCTCTAAGACTCATGCTTTGGGGGGCATCCTGTTATACCAAAATCCTGTCATCATCATGTGATAAGACCTTTCACATACCTATTTGCCCTTAATCCTAGCACTTGGAGTGGAAACTCATACCATTTGTCAATATTTCACAAAAATGCTCAGCACCATGCTTTCCCCTTTATACATGAGCGATACCTTACTCGCACTGCCTATCCCTTGTTAGCCACAAGCGGTGCCACCGCTTATGGACCTTAGCCCATAAGCGTTTCTTACCTGAACTGCTCTGTCATTGAAGGAGAAAAGCAGTACCCTGGGTGAAATGGAAAAAAGAGAAGATTCTCGAGGCTTCTAGATCATGAGCCTCATGTCCTCTCTTATCCCTATCATTGTGGGTCAGTTGAGCTCAAGATCCCCCATCCTAGGATCTTAGAGGCCACCTCATCCACAAATATATCAACCATTCCTATCTATTGAGCCTTATAAATATGAGCTCATGTCCATGGTTGAAGGGAAGAACTCTTAACTTATTGTTATGCTTTTGGATTGACCACTTGGCCCAAGCCATTGGAGAGCATAGAGAGCAAATTTGGAGCTTATGGGGATGAAATTTTTTGTTTCAAGGAGATGGATGTAAAAACTAAGGCTTAATTAGTTGTAAACTTCCCCATTTTAATCTTAATGCAAAGCTGATTTCCATCCCACTTTACTGTTGTTGTTTGATTTCACATGTGTATGTTGTTAGATTCCTTATTCATTGACATGGATTAATAGATTATGTTTTGGTAGCTTTGATGTGTTTGCATGTTTAATCTAATTGCAAATACACAGGTTTACTATTGAAGAAGGCATTCTGGGTATCTACGATATCTAGGGAGGGTCTTCATCCTTTGTCGTTCATTTGTTTTGGATCTAAACCATTCAGACCAGTGGAACACCTTACTGTCCATAGAAGGTGAAATATTCCTGCTAACAAGGAGCTGAATTTAGATATGGTGGAGACAATGAAAAGAATGATGATCCTAGGTAGAAATTTCTGGACAAGGCCTTCTATAGAATATGAAACATCAAGTCTCCGTACTCCATATAGGTTCATTTCTTTGATGTTGAACAAAATTTTTGGAAGAGATTTTTAAAATGGGTTGGATACCAGTTATCTATTTTGTTGCTACACAAGGTACATTTTTTAACTGGGCAAGTATAGTATCCAACATTCTGTCAGCTTGTATAAGTGCAGCATTGGGAGGAGTGTCCCAAAAGAAGTCGGAGTTTTACATGAGTTCTATTTTAATTGATTGCATTCTGTGCACTCATCCATTCCCAACCTTAAAGTGCCATTGGGATAAGGACCAAGCTCCAGTGTATGCAGCTTACAAACTATTATGGGACCACAAATATTACAGCTACTACAAGGAAATTTGTGAAAACTTCAACATGCCATTGTACACATTAATCTTCTTGGCTGAATGCAATTGTATGTCAGAAGAAGCTTTAAACGTTGTGCAATAACACGGAAGCTATTATCTGACAGAAGAAGGCCTATATTTAAGAATGTATGGTGGTTTGAGATCCCCTTCTCTTCTACCAAAGTATACAATAGACTATGTAATCCACAACGAGGCTGTGAGATAGTTGTATATTGATCGAGTAGGGAATTTCCTTTTTGAGCAAAAGAAAGCAATCTATCCTACAGTTCCCTTTTTTGTAGGAAGTTACAAATTTTCCAGGGTGAAGAATGTAGCAGAGTTTGTCAAGAAATTGGTGTCTTTTCCCTTCGGTGAAATGAATTTCCATAGCAATGAATCTGAGGGAAAAGTTGTTGATTATTGCACCGAAGCTGGAGTACATTTCGAATATACAAATTTCTGGGACAAGGATGAAGAGACCTTCCAAAATGCTACGAACATGACAAATTTAAGGAAAATATTCAAGCAGAAGATAGCTATAGTTGGTGGTAAATGCCAAGTGTCTAACAAGCAGAAAAGGAAAGAAGAAGAAGAAGAAAAAAAGAGGTAGGAAGAATCTAACAGACTAGTGCAGGAGGCAGAGAACTAGTTGAGAACAGAAGAAGAAGAAAATAGACGAGCAGCTGAAGAAGAAGCAAAGAAGATTGAAGAAGAAAAGGAAAGAAAAGAAGAAAATCAAATACAGAAAAAGAAGGTAGAGAGTGAAGGATTCAAATTAGAAAATGTCCAAAAGGAAAAGCATCCAGCAGAAAAGGCAGGTGAAGGATTGAGAGAAGAGATCCAAGAAGAACAAGACCCTATTGATCAAGGATAGGTTCAGTCTGATATGTTAGTTTTTCATCACATTTAAGCTAGCATTATGATCTTAGGATCTTTTCACTGAGAGAATAACAAGCACAGCAATAAAACACAAGCACATCACAAGAGACAAGAGACACAAAGAGTTTTCCTTGGGGGAACCATAAAGGAGAAAACCCCGCAAATTCCTCTAAGATAGAATCAACACCAAAACAGTAAGAGATCTCCCAAAATAGCAGTAGTCTTCTGTCTTCTGTCTAGTCCCAAAATTTCCTTCTCCAGTAGTGCGCCACACTTGGGAGAGCAAGTGATGTATTTCACAAGTGATAAATAGAGAGACTCTCACTCTCTATTTATATTCATCCGTTCACTTGAATTGCCTTTTCACACGTAGGCTCAACCTAATAATTACTACTCGAGCCTACACCTTAATTAGTGTATAATAACTCAAGTGCCCCGAAAATGTGGGGACTTACCTAATGACTTGATATGACTTGATTACATTATTAATCCTCCCAATCGGAACATCAGGGCATGACCACATGACTCAAATACATAATAGAGACATCCCAGAATAAACATCGGGTTACAATACATAAGATACATAGAAGAATACATTCTGAATTTACATATACATCAACACTCCCTCTTAACTAGGAAGGTATTCTTTCGACACAATTTTCAGCACTGGTCTTCTTCTCTATATCAACTAGATCATCTCGTCTTCAAGTCATCTTCGTCTTCAAGTCATATTCGTCTTCAATTCATCTTCATCTTCAAGTCATCATCGGATCTGTATCATCTCTCGATCTGGATCATCATCGAACATCATCACTAGATCTGGATCATCTCTCGATCTGGATCATCATCACTGGATTGTATCTGGATCATCACTCAATCTGGATCATTACTACTGGATCATCATTACTGGATCTGGATCATCACTCGATCTGGATCAACACTGGTGCTATCTCATGTTTCTTCTTGTCATAGGAATTTCTACAGAGCCATCCCTTTTTCATGCTGGTTGTAGGCCTACCCTCATGTAGGTCTTCGCCCAGCACTTATATCTGACTTGCTCGTCAGAAAGGCATGCCCAGCACTCACATATGATCATGTAGTAAACTACAATCCCATCAGAAAGGCCCAGCACTCACATTCACCAGCATGATAGGACACACCTACTATCATTTGTGAAATGGCTCAGCACTTACAACCACCAGCATGATAGGACACGCCTACTATCATCTTTGGAAAGGCACAGTGCTCACATCCACCAGCATGGTAGGACACACCTATTACCATCTGTGGAAAGGCTCATCACTTACAGTCACCAGCATGGTAGGACACACCTACTACCATCTGTGAAAAGGCTCTGCACTTACAATCACCAGCATGGTAGGACACACCTACTACCATCTGTGAAAAGGCTCTGCACTTACAATCACCAGCATGGTAGGACACACCTACTACCATCTGTGAAAAGGCACTGCACTTGCAGTCACCAGCATGATAGGACACACCTACTATCATCTATGAAATGGCACAGCACTTACATTCACCAGCATGATAGGACACACCTACTATCATCTGTGACAAGGCTCAGTATTTACATCCATCCAGGCGGGAACACATCCTACTCACAATGATGGAAGGGCATGCACTCATATCTGATCATGAGGAAAACACATCCCAACAATCATATCAGAATGGCCCCCAGTCCTCCTTGACTGAGCTACCTGGTAACTGACCAGGAGCCTCCATTCTCCTAGAGAATGGAAGTTTCTCTTACATCCGACCTGCTCGTCGAAATGGCCAACACTCACATCTAGCATGGAAGGAACTTAATCCTTTAGCCATGAATAGAATGGTTCAGCCCTTACATTTGATCAAGTGGGAACACATCCCCCTATCACATCAGAATGGCTACTCAGTTCTTATACTAAGTGTTCCTGGTAACTGACCAGGTGCCTCCATTCCTAGAATGGCAATTGCTCTTACATCTTCCCTGCTCGACAGAATGGATAGTACTCATATCTGACATGGAAGGGAGCAACCCTACCACCATGTTAGAATGGCTCAGCCCTTATATCTGACCTACTCATCAGAATGGATATGGATCTCAGCACTCATATCTGACATGGAAGGAACCAATCCTCTCACCATGACAGAATGGCTCAGCCCTTACATCTGACCATGGAAGGAACCAATCCTCTCACCATGTCAGAATGGCTATGGGTCTCATCACTTTCTCTGGGAGGAAGCCTCGATCTGGAGAACACCAAGTATCTCTTTGAAGTACTCAAACTTCAGCCTAGCCAATGGCTTCGTCAATACATCAGCTATCTATTCCTCCATCCCAACATACAGGATATTCACTGCTCCTCTCTGCACCATATCCCTGATATAGTGATACTTGATCTCGATATGCTTCGACTTGTCATGAAACACTGGATTCTCTGACAACTTCACGCAACTCTGGTTGTCACAATGTATACAAGTAGCATCTAACTGGAGATCAAATATATCAGACAGTAGCTTCCGCAGCCATACTACCTCACAACTAGCTGAACAAGCTACGACATACTCTGCTTCAGCCGTACTCAGTGCCACACAGTATTGCTTCCTGCTAAACCAAGAGATCACACCTAATCCCATACTGAAGCAACATCCTGAAGTACTCTTCCTGTTGATGGCACTGCCTGCCCAATCTGAATCAACATAACCTTCCAGGTTAATATTCTGATTCGCATCGTACTTGAGCCCATAATCAATTGTACCCTTTAGGTACCTCATAATATGCTTTGCAACTATCAAGTGAACACTCCTCGGATCTGTCAAGTACTGGCTCAATGTGTTCATAGCAAAGCAAATTTCTGGTCTCATGTTCGTCAGGTACATCAATGACCCAATCATTTGACGATACATCGTAGCATCAACCGACTCTTGACGAAGCATCACTCAATAGCTTCAGGTTCGATGCCATAGGTGTGGCCATCGCCTTGCATTCCATCATCCCGAACCTCTTCAGGATCTCTACTGCATACTTCCCTTGTCCAAGGAAGATCCCATATGTACTCTGCCACACCTCCATACCTAGAACAGTAGTGCATTGACACATAACAGGAGCATCACTAGTCTTCCACCTTCAACCTTGGATCAAAGGTTGGAATCCGATTCACTCTTAGTAAATCCTAGAATCATCAATAATCTTCCCATCCTGTCGTACCATGTTGAACCTCAGGATCTTCTGCAATCACTCCCTCTGAAGCGGAGCATCATACTCCCTCTGTTTTTCGTACTCTATGCACTGAAACATTCTGTACTGGAGTGACAAGTAGTATCCATCTAGGATCACTGGATACTAAGATCCTCTATATTGAACTTCTTCAAAAGTTCATCTTGCACCCATCTGTGAGCTTGTCATCCTCTATCAACCTTGTAGCAAAGGTTCAGATATTCATCAAGCTCATCATGTATGTGTTATCCCATGGGTGTCTTCTGAACTCGTACAAGGCCTTCTTTCATTTGCACACATGATTATGCATGTCATGTGACTTCACTTCTATTAGTTGTAAATATTTCTTTGTAGACTATGCCTTCTCTTCATGATAAGCCTCATGCTACGAATCTTGCTTTTTATCCCACGATGTTTCCATCTACTACATGATGGAACTATGAACTTCTCTTCAGGTCTCGATACTACGCCCAAACATCATTCTTCTTGAACTGATCTTCCCTTTCTTCTTGGTGGATGGAAGGTTCTGCATCAATGATGTCACTGCACTCATCATATTATTCTTTGTCTTTGAACTGTCGTCACTTGTTCTTCGGAACAAGTCTTCATTCTTCTTTTCTTGTAGGCGATTATGTATGCGATATTTCCTACAAGTCAAATGCAATTGTATGGTTAGAAACATTTCATAAGGAATATTTATACTGGAAAACACTTATGCATAAATATATGATCATGCAACTACTTTAGCCAATACAACATTCATCCATATCTCATTGAGACTTTCTAGATGCCTTCCATCTCTACTAGGACAACATTGAGATTGTGCACTAATCTAATATGTTAGTAAAGAGGTTTCATTCTAGATAAGTAGCAATGGAGAATTTGTATAGCCCCATGAGATACTTACCCATCACATGCATATTAGTAGTATTCTGTCATTAATGCAAACATCCTATCATGCATAATACAATAACTGAATATAAACAAATGCAAAACAAAATAATAAAAGAAATGACAATTGAATACTTATCTTTATTTGTTTCAAGGGTAGACTCCTTCTTGAGCCTTCAGCTTCATCGTCTTCTTCATTCATAATAGCATCGTTTCTTATCCAAAAGCTAAGGTGGATAAGAAGTTCTTCAAGAGTTGAGTTCTTCATATTCCTCATTGATTGAGGGATCTTCTTTTGGATGGCGATATCTTGATCTTCAATTGCACCCCTCTTCTCTTCTCTTCTTTTACCGCTTCAAGTTGTTCTTGATTTGAGAGACTCTTATGACTGCATGGTCTCTGCATTCTAGATCTTCACATTCTTCAACTGGATTCTTTAGGTCATATTCTGATTTTTGTTCTTCCCTTCAAATAGCTTGAAATTCCGTTCTGCAACCCCATTCTGTTGTGGATTATAAGGAGTTCACAACTCCTTCTTAATCCCTACTTCTTTGCATAGCTCTTTGAATTCATTCGAAGTGAATTCTCGACCATTATCTGATCGAATGGTCTTGATCTTCCTTTCAATATGGTTATTGATCAAGGCTTTGAATTCCTTGAAGTTGCTGAACACTTCATCTTTGTTTTTCATAAAGTAAATCCATGTCTTTCTAGAAAAATCATCAATAAAAGAAACATAGTATGCATACCCGCTTAGTGAGTTTGATGACATTGGACCACATACATCGGAGTGGATGATTTCTAGAATGCCTTTGGCTTTGCTTTTGCTGCTAGGAAATGTCTTCTTTGTATTCTTCCCTTTCGCACATCCTTTGAAAACTCCATCATGCTTTGTTTGGAATGCAATACGTAGTGCTCTGTAGTGCACATGTGCAAGCATTCTATGCCAAATCTCATTTGGCTCTACCGTATCATGGATCAAGGCTTGTTCTGGATGACCCTTCAATTTGTACAAGCCTCCTTCTTGTTCTCCAATCACTACCCCATCATCAATTTTCTTTCCTTTTTGCCACATGATGACTTGACCATCGATGAATGCAACCCACATTCCTTTTGCATCCAAGGCTGAAATGGATAGAAGATTCTTCTTAAGTCCTGGAACAAACAATACTTCTTTCATTGTTAGAGACTTACCAAAGTCTAGCTTGTATGAATATTCCCCACTACCTTTTATTGGATATTGATAGTCATCTCCTAGTTTCACCTTGTGAGGTGATTCATGTATAACAGTCTTACAAAGGATTCCTTGAATCCTGTCATATGTTTGGAAGCCCCACTGTCTATAAGCCAATCATCATTTCCATGAGTAATGTTACCCGTGAGAGCTGATATCAGAACATATTCATCCTCGCTTGAAGAATCTTCACTTTCATATATGGATCTCTTTCTGGATGGTTCATCATCCTCTGCAGCATGAGCATGATGTCTTCTTTGGCCTCGTCTCCCTCTGAAACTGGAACCTCTATACTCATGTAGGTGTCCAATCCAGTTTCTTTAGAGAGATCAAATACTTCTATGCTTGGAAGTTGTAAACTTCACCAAGCTTATCATCAAGCTGTTGTGATAGATCATATTGAAATGAGAACCTCAAATGGAAATAAAAAATATTAGATCTTACCGATTTGAGGTGTCCGTCCTTGTCCCGGAGTTCGCTGATCTAGGGTTTGTCGCAGAAACCCTAATTTTCAAAACTTGGAAACTTTCAGATCTGATTGGACAAACAGATAGATCTATTCAAATGGAGTTGTCCAATGTACTCCTTTTTTGAAAACAGTGGAGGGAAGCTCCCGAAACAAGAAGCCCTAAATTACTGATTTCTTCTTTAGAAATTCTTGTTACTGTTTCTATGATATATCCAAAATTACTGATCCTCTATATCCAAAAATTTTAACTGAGGTAACCTCGCATGTACCAGATCTAACACCATATTTTTAATCATAATTGGTTTCACCATTTGGGATTTATGATCCTTTTCCCAAGGTCACCTGTTACAGGACTGTTCAGAACAACAAAGTTGTACGGCATGCCACGTGTCACTGGTTCATCTTCTGAGTCTGATATTCGGATCATAGAAATTAAATTCCATTCCATTTTTGTAACATCTTCAAGAATTCCATTTGGACCTCTATAGCTCAAGATATTGCAGATCTCCCCAGATGTCTTGTTCAGGGATGAATTCTGGAAGAGGCTAGAACCCTAACTTGGAGAGATCATATCTCCTGGAGTACAGCGAATATGAGTCTGATTTTTGGACATAATATTCATAAGGATTTTATATTCATCCCTAGAAATTTTTCGCTTTTGATACTTTTCCAATCTCAGAATATAGCGACTGTATCAAAACTTAGCAGTTTTAGTATTTAGGGTTTCTCCTAGCTCAGGGTCAAACTAGGGTTTGACTTTCCTGGAGTTTTACCCAACCAAATTTCTTGATCCAGGTCTCTAAACTTTGGTTTTGATGAGGAGAATAACCCTATTCTGGTCTCACTCAAAAATTCATCTTCTGTAGAAAGCCGTAATTTCCACATCGAAGACTGAAAATGCTCGGATTCAAATTCTGCTTCGACAGAAAGATGCGCCCTTCAATGGGGAGTCATCTTAGCATACGTTTGCTGAAAATATATGGAGGAAGATCCACAAAATAGGAAGCCCTAGTTCCTGTAGCTGACCAATTTCTTCTTCTCAGGTTAGCTCTGATACCATGTTAGTTTTTCATCACATTTAAGCTAGCATTATGATCTTAGGATCTTTTCACTGAGAGAATAACAAGCACATCAATAAAACACAAGCACATCACAAGAGACGAGACACAAAGAGTTTTCTTTGGGGAAATCATAAAGGAGAAAACCCCGCAACTTCCTCTAAGATAGAATCAACACCAAAACAGTAAGAGATCTCTCAAAACAGCAGTAGTCTTCTGTCTTCTGTCTAGTCCCAAAATTTCCTTCTCCAGTAGTGCGCCACACTTGGGAGAGAAAGTGATGTATTTCACAAGTGATAAATAGAGATACTCTCACTCTCTATTTATATTCATCCATTCACTTGAATTGCCTTTTCACAGGTAGGCTCAACCTAATAATTACTACTCGAGTCTACACCTTAATTAGTGTATAATAACTCAAGTGCCCCGAAACTGTGGGGACTTACCTAATGACTTGATATGACTTGATTACATTATTAATCCTCCCGATTGGAACATCGGGGCATGACCACATGACTCAAATACATAATAGAGAAATCTCGGAATAAACATCGGGTTACAATACATAATATACATAGAAGAATACATTCCGAAGTTACATATACATCAACATGATATTGATGCATTAGACCCTGTTGTTCCTTCTAGTAGTGCAGTAGGAGAAGGTTCAGTGTCAATTTATGGGGTTGAGTTAATTCCTTTCATTCCAACTAAAGCGGAGGAGGTGCTGTAGTTTAACACTATATTTTACGACAAGGAAAAAAAGAGAATTGTCAAAAGAATTGAAAAGAAAGTGGACACTTGGGGTAAGCCACGAGTGATGGTGACTAATAAGACAATAATTCATGGTACACACAAATATCCATGACTAATAGAAAGGGATGGGATAGCTCTAACCCTATCCACTAAGGATAATGTGGACAGAATCATGACAAGCCTAGAATAGTCTCAAAAAAAGGTCACATAGTTGAAGGAGACTTTGAAGAAAGAAAGGTGTGAAAGTCATAGTTTGAAAAGAAAGTATGAGGATATGATCGATGAATTTAAGGTATCAAAGGAAGAATGTCAGAATCTATAGGCTTAGAAAGATGCTTTGGTAATATCTACAGGAAATATAGAGAATAATTCCCATACAATCTTGTCAAAGTTTTGAAAGCTATAGCAGAAATATCAGAGTTTGGAAGAAGAGAGGGATGAGCTTAGGTTATCAGTTGAAGAATTGGATAAGGAAAAGGGAATATTGGAAGGTAAAGTGGTAGAGCTGGAAGTGCAGAAGACCACTACAGAAGGGAAGGCTAAACTATATGAAACTTAGATAGCAGCCTTAAAGGATCAAAATAATTCACTAACAACTTCACTGAATTCAGCTATGGAGAAGGAGGTTGATATTGAACCTTTAAAGAAGCATTGCATTATTCTTTAGAAGAGGATTCATCAAATGCAGCTGCAGATGGTGGAAGAAAGATTTAAAGTTAAACAGATAGACAATATATTAGAGGAAATTGTGAATACAACTTCTTATTTTTTGGATAGAACAAAGGATATCTTAGAAACTCTGCACGGAAGGATGACATGGGCAAAAATGAATAAGAAATTTCCTACCAATACATCTGCCAAAGATCTGGATATCTTAAAGATGGAATACAAGCTAATCGAGTTTGCTAGAAAAGTAGCAAAAGAACTAAAAAAGACAGAGAAGAAAACAAAGAAGGCCTATGCTAAGTTCTGTAGGAGAGTGCTCCTAACTTATAATCGATTTCAGACCTCTGCTGGAAAGAGACTAGAAGTGATGCCAGCACATCAAATGTTTTTGAAACAATTAAAAGAAAGATGCAACGAAGATGAACAGGCCATTCAACAAGTCAAGGAGTTAGATGAAAAGGTACTCAAAACTTAAATAGCACATGCAGCTATGAGTATCCACTTGTTGGAAGACCAGTTGTGCTTGATTCCTTCCAGGGTAACGGGTGTAAAAGCCTAGGATACTCAGTGCGAAATTACTATCAGATTTCTTGAAACTTCTGGTTTTAAGAACATAGTAGCAGATGCAAATGTATGGAAGAATTTTATGAATGAGCAAGTTGGGACGTCTTAGTTGGACTGTCTAGCATTTTGACAAATAATGTAATATTTTGTATTTATCTTTTTGTTCACAAGCTAAAAGATAAAAATTTATAGAGGAAAGGTTGGGGAAGCCCAAAAGGCAACGAGGGCAGCCTAGAAGTTTTGATTTTTGTATAAATATAGGCAAACTTTAGGTATCAAGGTACCTTTTATCAGACTATCTTTGTGCAATATTATTGTAAGAAGAACTATTTCATCTTATAATAAAGAGTTATATTTGTTCAGCTGGAGAAAGCACTGTGGGGTTCCAAATGCTTGACGTGGATTGGTTGGATGTAAACTATTTATGTTTCATCTTGTTTCCATGAATTATGAGACCGTTCTAACTTATGAATTCTTTCGTTTTATGAATGTGCTCTTGCTTATTTCTGTGAAATTTCCACAATCATACTTGAGTAATGAATGTTTTAATTAACAATGACCTATCTCTTTGTTTATCTGTCTATTGATATGCATGTATTTAGAAATATTAATAGCTATCTGCAATTTTCTTTATGCATTTTATACAATACATTACTCAACATGAATTACAGTATTGCTCCCTAGGGATAGGTTAGAGAGTTTTAGTTAGTTTTCTTTGTTTATGATTTAGAATCGAGAAAGGTAAGACGAGAGGTAAGAACCTGCACATCACATTGTGACACTCCTTGTTTTCTCTATCGACTGCATTTAGTTAAGAACTTGCATATCAAAAATAAATATAAACTAAAAAATACACCTAAACGGTGGACCGGGCTACAGCCGGTAAACAATTTTAACTGTTACTTGACCTATGGTAGCTGGACCATAAACTAGATGGATTCCCCATACCAAACAATAACAAGATAATTGGGAACGTTTATTGGGAAGAATCCCTACTATTGTTACCTGCGATTTTCTAGGCCTCAACTATTTTGGTGCTAGAAGGAGGGACACCAATGCATGGCTAACTGAGGAAGTCTGCTTTCTTGAGAGTACTCCACCGGTGATAGTTTTGAAACCAATTTGACTCAGAAACCTACAACTAAAAAAAAAGGAAAGGGGTATCTCTATCGCGTTGATAATGAAGTGGTTGAATATTTAAGGAGGATTACCAATGCATATGTGAAAAATATTGGAGGGTTACCTATTATCCCTGTTCTACCTAGAAGAGAGTATCAGAAGAAGGACCGTCCTCAATTGGAATATTCAGTGTTGGTAGAAGATATTGAAGAATTGGTAGAAACAACCTTACAATAAGTTATCCAACCTTTGAATTAGTTGGGACCATATTCCCCTCATTGTTCACCTTTTCATATTCTTGTTCAGTCTCCACCTCATACTTCTCTCAAAATCATGCCAAATGTGAATGCAAATCATCCACCTCCATAACCTGCTTGGAGAGGTAGATCTCATTTAAACTTGACACCTTCGTTGCATGATATGCATCATATTTTTGACAAACATTTACCCAAGTTTGAACCCAGTGAAGGAATTCTTGCGGATGATCACTTGCAGATTTTTTATCTGGCTTTAGAAGGTCTACAAGCAACAAAACATGAAGATGTAGTTTGCATATTATTCCCGCATACCCTGAAAGGAAAATTAGCTTCATGGTGCTTTGCCCTACTAGCAAACTCAATCACAAATTGGGATATTTTTGAGAGACTGTTTAGGAAAAAATATAGAATCCAGAAAACTCACGCAGCTTTAATGAAAGGATTGATTTCCTTAAAGAAATAAAAGAAAGAGAGGGTTCATAATTTTACTCAGAGGTTTGCTGCATACTTGAATAAATTCATTGTAGCTGATAAACCATCTGAGCATGCTCTAATTGAGTACTATACCTCATCCCTTGGGCCTGATCCAGCCATGTTTTCCAAGAGATCAGTTAGGCCCACTTTGGTAGATACTTATGAAGAAGCTGAGAAGGTAAAGGAAGAATTGGAGAGTATATAACACTATCCTACATAGTCAGATGAAATAAATTATGGAAACAAAAAGCCCCTATTATTAACGAAACCTAAGGATGAACGATCGCAGGAGTTAGATGGGATGGTGAAGATGATGTAGAAGTTATCAAACCGGGTGATTGATTTAGAAAATTAAAAGGAGGCTCATAAATAATATAAGCCTTATTATAAAAAAAGAGAAGACAATAGTCAACCTAAACCTCCTCCACACAGCCCTTCAGCAATGAATTTGACTGATGTCAGAATGGATAAATTTTACGCTTTCCATCAAAAACCTCATTCTGAAGAAAAAAATTCCCACAGTGGATTAATTCTATGACATTAGTAATGAACCAATTATTGGATTCCAAGTTGACATAAACTGAGGAGGAGAAAGGGAAATATCATGAACCCATAGAAACATAAGAGGAAGACACCTTGGTTTTATGGGAATGTGGGTCTATGTTCAACATAGAAGATGAAGATATCCTTGACAAAGAAGAAACATCAGAGACAAATGTCACAACAAGAAGTTAGAATCCATTAAAAGAAGATAACTTGATACTTTCAAAGATCAAGAAACCCCAAGAGAATGTGAAGAAAATGAAGAGTAATACTTCAACTGTTAACATACCTGAGTTTTTGATTTCAAACTAGAACCCTAAGAAGTTCAATATGCCTATAAAGCCTACTGAAAATAAAACTGAAAATGTCAAGAAGAATCGGGATGAACGTGAGATGGGATATGACATTGTGGAAGACATTAAAAAGGATAAAGAAAATATCTCATTGTTTGAAATGTGCAATCTACCTCAGTAAAAAGAAAAGGTTTTGAAAGCGCTTGAGACACCTGAGAAGGAGCCTCCCATTGAAAACCATCCTGAGGAAGAGATTGGTGAGGAAAGATTAGGAGGAAAATCTAAGTATAAAACTAAGGCTTTTCTTCTAACCTTTGATATTTTCAACTATAATGTGCATAACTGTGTAGTGGACTCAGGAGGATCAGTGAATGTCCTAACACTTTCAGTTTGCAAGCAAATCGATGGTCAACCTAAACCAACTACTGGCCCAGTTCTTCAATTAGACAGAACAACAATGAAAGTAATAGGAGAAATGGAAGATGTTCTGATTAGTTTATCCATAGATGAGAGGGTATGCCAGTACATAGACATTATTGTAGCAGATATCCCAGATGCTTATGGTTTGGTTTTGAGCCAGGATTAGTCAGCGAGGTTAGAAGGATATTTTGCATCAGATTGGTCACATTTGTGGTTGCCTTTTAAGGAATGTCAAAATCATATAAAGGTGTTAATAGAGCCTCAAATGAAGTATAATGTGACTCCGTTAGAGGGAAATAATGAACCAGTAAACTCTGTGTTAGGAAACTATTTCATTGAATTGGAACTAGGGAATTACCAATCCAATGAAGCTAGCAATATACCTGATATGCATCCTGATCTCTTTCGATTTTCATGGGCTGATGAGTTTGATTGTAACATAGTAGATTTAGTTTCAGATGTAGTTAGCAATTCAAATTCAGTAGGAGCAGAAAGTTTTTGGATTCTTTATTTCGATGGTTCTAAAACATTGGAAGGGTTAGGAGCTGGCTCTATTCTGATTGATCCATAAAAAAATAAACATTTTATTTCATGTAGGTTAGAATTTGAATGCACAAATAACAGAGCTGAATACAAAGCATTAGTTCAAGGACTTTAAAAAGCGATAGAATTAAAAGTAAAAAATCTGAAAGTATATGGATATTCTGAAATCGTTGTTAAACAAATTTGGAACAAAATTCACTACATATCATTGCATTTGAAGGCTTACCAAAATGAAGTATGGGATTTATTGATAAATTTTCATGCATTAAATATTTATTAAAAAATGCAGCAGCTGATATGTTAGCTACATCAGTTGCAAGGTTGGTACCTACAAATAATAGATGTTCGATTGAATTGCTTTTCAAGCCTTTTGTTCCAGATAACATCACTAATATGAGGGTGTTCGATGATGATCAGAAAATATTGGAATGCTTAACAAATAATGATACATTTAAAGGAGAAATAATAGATGACGAAGAACATCAAGAGGAATTGAAATAGGAAAATTTCATTCCAAAAGGATTTAGAACTTTGGAACAGATGTTTGATTTAGAAAACAAGTTTAGAAGAGTAGTGAATGTAAAGACTCATAGCTCGTCTTTACAATTCGAGCTAATAAATCTAGGGACAGAAGTTGAAACCAAATATGTGAATTTGGGGAAGTGTTGTTCACTTGGTGAGAAGAGTAAATTCATTATCTTAATCAGAAAATATAAGGATGTATTTGCTTGGAATTATGAATACCTAAAGACGTATGACACTAAAATTATACAACATGTGATTCCAATCAAGGTTGGAGTCAAACCTTATTAGCAGCCTATAATAAAAATTCATCCAAAGCTATAACGCTGAATTCAAAGCAAAGTGAAAAAGCTACTAGATGCTAAAATCATATTTAAAGTCAGACATTCAGAATGGGTCTCTAATTTGGTACCAGTGCGAAAAAAGTCTGGAGAGATTAGACTTTGTGTAGATTTCATAAATCTTAATCGTGCATCAGATAAAGACAATTATCCTATCCCACCCATGGAACAAATACTACAAATGGTCTCCCGGTATGAACTATTCTCTCTATTAGACGGATTCTTTGTCTATAATCAAGTATTAGTAGTAGAAGAGGACAGGCTCAAGACCACTTTCAAAACCAAGTGGGGAACTTTTGCATATAGGAGGATGCCCTTTGGACTTATCAATGATGGAGCAAATTTCCATGGGGATATGGATATATATTTTCGTGGTCTGATTGGCCATAGTGTTGTGGTCTATCTAGATGATGTTACAATATTTTCAAATAATAGAGAAGAGCATGCATTTCATTTGAAACTGATTTTTGAGCACTATAGGAAATATGGCATTTCGTTAAACCCTAAGAAATGTGTGTTTGCAGTCACAAAAGGAAAGCTACTGGGTCATGTCATTTCTAAAAATGGGATCTCCATAGACCCAGAGAGGATTAGATCCATAGAACAAATCCCTTTACCCCATAATAAAAAAAGGTATGCAAACTTTTATGGGGACTATCAATTTTGTGCGAAGGTTTGTGCCAGACTTTTCTCAAATCGTCAAGCCTTTGCAGCAAATGGTTAAGTAGAGTGTGGAGTTCAAATGGACTGATTTGGAGAGGAATGCATTCAATAATATCAAAACACCCGTTGCTCATGAACCATCACTCTAAATTTGAAATTTCGAAAGGATTTTATTTTGTACACTTTTGGTTCCGATGATTCATTAGCAGCTGTGCTTACACAGAAGGAATATGGGAGAGATGAATACCCCATATCATTTATGAGCACTAATCTTCAAGGGGATGAATTGAACTATCCCATGGTTGATAAACAAGATTATGCAGTTTTTAAGGTGGTAAAGTAATTCAGGCCATACATACTTAAGAATCACACTAAATTAATAGTCCCACACCTAGTAGTACGATCCCTTTTTGTATAGAAGGAATTATGAGAAAGAAGAGGTAACTCGGTGACTACTTTGCAAGAATACCATATTGAATTCAAACCAGAAACCATAGTTAAAGGACAAGGACTTTGTAAACTAATAGCTTAAAGTCGAAAAAATGAAGATCATAGCTGGGATAATGAAGCTGAATTACACATGGTGGATGTATGTCCTCTATTGACAGCTCTAGACTCCTGGTATCAGGATCTAGTTCATTATATCAAGATGGATATTTGTCGAAGCATTGGAGTCCCAAGCAAAGAAGGGCATTACGTCTAAAATCAGCCTTATATTAGATTATTGATGGAGTGTTGTTTAGAACAAACTATGATGGAGTCTTTCTCAGATGCTTGGAACAAGAAGATGTAAAGAAGGTTGTAGAAGAATTACATGATGGACCTGCTTGAGGTCACTTTTTAGGGGACACAATAGCACATAATATTCTAAGAGCTGGATATTATTGGCCAACATTGTTTAGAGATGCTCATGCTCATGTTAGAAAATGTAACACTTGCCAAAGGTGCATTGGGAGACAAACCAAAGCAGCAGGACCATTGAAACCAGTGATTATCTTAGAACCATTTGAACAATGGGGAATCAACATTATCGAAGAAATCAATCCAAATTCCTTATTGCAGCATATGTATATTATGACGACAACTAATTATTTCACTAGATCGGTAGAGGCCATTGCGTTACAAAAAGTAAATGAGGATGCAGCTATGGATTTCTTGCAGAACCACATTATGACCAGATTTAGGGTTCCAATTTCCCTAGTTTTTTATAATGCTTCTTATTTTTCATCTATTATATTAACTGCATTTGCTAATGAAAGAGGAATTAAGATACACTATTATGAAAACTACCACCCACAAGGAAATGGTTTGGCAGAATCCACAAATAAAAATCTGATTAGAATTTTAAAGAAAATAGTGAAATAAAATCAAAGGAGTTGGCATCTAGCTTTACCTAATGACCTCTGGGCTGATAGAGTCACACTGAATAATTCCTTAGGTGTGTCACCCTACACTCTTGTTTATGGGAAAGAAGCTATCCTCCCTCCTAATATCATGCTTCCATCTTCCAGACTAGCCCAAGACTCTAGGGGTACTGATAATGAAATTATGCAAATCCAAATTTATAATCTGCTGAAGTCAGAAGCGTCTACGTCCAAATCCCAGGAAATGTTTAAGAATCAACAAGAAATGGTGAAGCGTTGGTTGGAAAAACACAAAGCTGGGAACAAGAAATTCGAAGTAGGTGATATGGTTCTTAAGTGGGATCACCCGCATGATGAGAAGCGAAAGCACACTAAGTTTCAACAACTATGGATAGGCCCTTTTCAGATTGCAGCAAAGATAGGCCCCTCGACTTATAAGTTGCAAGACTTAAAGGGGTGGGAGGAGAATTTACCAGTAAATGGTTTAGTTCTCAAGCCTTATTTTTCTTAATGGCTTTTTATTTTGTTTTCTTGTACATAAATAAATGATTTGATTTATTTGTTTACTTTAAATTAGTTTTAGTTGTTTTTCTTTTACTTACTTAGAGTTTGATTGCTTGTAAATCTTGATTTGTTATGTTTCAATAAATCAGCACGACTTTTGGTTTTTGGAGTTCATCAGAGTTCTAAATAAACTGAAATCTTTGATCAATGACTACCTACGTTTTATGCATAAAATGTTGAAATATTCTTCAAGACTAGCATATTTTCTAAATGGTTATGAACACATTGAAGTCCTACTTAATCCCTGTGAAATAACTAAGGATAGAAAAGTCTAGAGTACTATTTTGAGGCTCCATTCATCTCACATTAAAAGATGCCCTATGGGGTAACAACAAAAGACCCATGGAAAGAAAGCAAGGTAAACAATGTATTATATTTAAGTGATCCCATGCCATAAATTGAAATCCAAAAGGATAATAAGAGTCAAAATATCCTAAAAAGAAATATGTATCAAAAACACATACTAAACCACATCAGTATGAATGAGGTTTCCAAATTTCTTCTCCATCCGTGAGTTAAAATTAAAATATCTCTCACACAAAATGACACTATCGATATAGGAGCCTAAATTAAAATTCAGAAACAAAGCAATCCAGAGGACTCAAAAGGACTAAAGTCCAGAAGCATCAAAAAGTTAAAATTGGCATGGGAATGAGGAATAAATGGATATATCTATTTTCCATATGTTACAATCTTATGGTGTCTAAGTTGGAAGCCACCCAAAGGTAGAGGTAAAATAAAACTCATATCCTCAGCCTCAGAAGGGTTATCCAGATTTTGAAATCCTGATTCCCCTTCTCAAACTTGGACTATATTGATGACTAAAGTTCATAAATATTGCATTTTTGGAATCCAAATATCTTGACAAAACCTAATAAAATGATATCATCAAAATAGTCTGTTGTATCAAAGAATAAGTTGTTCAGAGATCTGTGTTCGCCAGGTAGTCTCCAATTGTTGTAGCTACAACAATTTCCCCAAACTTTTTTATTTTTTAGGGTCCCCCCCTTTCTCGTTTAGTATCTAGATGACCTAATAATGTTTTCTTTATACCATGGTTCACCCAGTGCTTAACTATTCTCTGAAAAAACTTAATCTTTTTGTGTGCCCACATCAGATGCCTAGTTGACTAGTCTTCCAATACAGCAGAGGCATAGTCCATTATCTTACCGATGTATTTATCGGAATCCTTCCAAAATCTGAGCTGTTGTATCAGAAGCTGGTTTGTATACGATATCAGAGATAGTTTTTCGATGTTCTGGATTTTTAGTGTAAAGCAGATCTAATGAACCGGGTGTCCATTCAACTATCGTTTCTCGATGTCTGATGTCCGGTGAAGTTGGCATTTTCGTCGTCGGTTTTTTTTTTTTGGAATGAACCAAGAAATTTAGTTTCTTTTCCATCTAATGTTGTGGAGAGTTAGTTTTGATTTGATTCGGAGCTTCGTGATGTTCCCACTGATACCGAAGAAGTTAGTCCTTCCGATTTTCGATGTGACTTTCCCATCTGATTACTAGGTAAGTAGAATTGTTCCCATCTAATGTTGCAGATGATTTCAAGACTATAGGTTTGGAATTTGGTTAAAAATAATTTTCCATTGGTGTTAGTTTTTCACTCCCAGTCGATATTTATAAAGCCATTTTGAGCTCGTGACTTATCATTTTCACCGTGGAGCTATCCAGTCCTTTGCACACAGTTGTCATTCTCCTCTACAACCATGGAAGTCATCTCTTGTCCAGGTCACCCGTCACTTCATTTCCAGGTAGGATTCGCTCATGATTTTTTTTTATGCTTGGTTTTTTGTTGTTTTAAACCACCGGGGTGAATAGGATTAGGTTCTCCGTGGAATGGTTTTATGCTTTTTTGTGTTTTTTCTGCAGTGAATTTTCCTTTATTTAGAATCCAGTCTTCTTATTTGTGAGCGTTTTTCATTTTGGCTGGTTATATTTATCCACCCAGCCTCTATGGAGCCATGAGTGTGTCATTTACATTTGTTGGGAAGGTTAGGGCACGGTGCATATGAGCATTTTGATGTCTACACCTCCCTGTTCATTATGGCCTCATTTTAAAGCCTAATCTACATAGCCATGTCTCCTTTGACAGTAGGTTTCCATGGGATGCAAGAGGGCCATGAAATTGATAGGTGTTAGGGATATTTGTTGAAGCAGATGGTGGTGTGAGTTTTTGCTTTAGTTGAGATGCACATATAGATTTTTCAGGAAGATGGAAGAGATTAGGGTTTGAGATAGCATAGTTTTAGCAGATTTGGGGGACAAAAATATTTTGTAGGTTCTCTTTGTTTAGAGTCTCTCATTCAGAGGAATTGTGGGTATTGATAATAATTTTCAATATGCATATCGATGAAATGGTATATTTGGTTGCTTTATTGTTTTCTCACTACACCGCTTGCTATAGATAAATAGAATGAGATCATGTTGTATAATGGTTATAGGTAAATTATCAACACAACAATATGCCATGCAAACAAAAGTAAAAATCCCAAGCAGCCAAAGAGGAGCCTGAAGTGGAGGTGATAACCCAAGTGGAACTCATTTATGAAGATACTAAAGCTAGTATAGTAGTTGAGCCAGAATATAAATGGGAAGAGGTATTGTAATGTCCCTGACCCTTTGACCGATGAAGAGAATGCTATAATGGTGTTAACCATCCGGGCTACCACCCCCATGAACATGTGAATTCATAAAAATGCTGAAAACAGAATGCATTGAAGTAGAACATACACAGATGCAATTATTTATCATACACAGTGGAAGCAACATTCATTCATACAAGCATTCATTCAACATGTTCATCATAGTCATTAACAGTAAATAGGACTACAAAAGTAAAATAGACAAGGTTACTTATCTTATAAGAACTCGTTCCGCAACCAGCTACGTCATTGCAACGTTCCACCCGACCATAGGCCAGCGTGCTCCTTAATCTCTCAGCAACGCGTCCACCCTTGAGTTGGGAATTATTCTCCAGGGAATAAGGGAACAAGTAGGCTTGCACACAGCGAAGGATAGACAAAACATAGCCAAGCCAACACAATTGGGTTTATCAGGCCATCAACAAGATAGCCAAGCCAACATGGTCAGGTTTATCAGGCCATAAAGGAGTTGGGAAAGGATAAATGCTAAGCTGGTGATCCCATTACAGAGCTAGGAACACCTACACTAGAACTAGCCTGACTTCTAAGACACGCACACACACCCAACACAAGGAATAATTCCCTTCTCTGCTACACACTCCCTTAGGCACTGCCTTCCCTTCCAATGCTCTTCAGGGGTTGTGGAGAAGAAAGCCAACCCTTTAGCTCTGTCTGTGTGGCTTCCAAACACACCATGTTTTTCAAGAAAACAAATCCCCCATCCATTCTCCCAACACAGTCCGAATACCAACCATTGAACGCGTGCAATTAATCAGCTATCATAGCTTAAACAGGGAAAACGACTCCTGGGTCGTTCTTGGCCCTATTGTGGCCAAACCGACTCCCAAGCAAATTTCATAGTCCCAAAATGTATCAGTAAGCACAAATCACAACATGGGGAAACAACAGTCCGTCCTAGACAATGAAGTCACCGGGGAAACTTACCCAAACCACACTGGGGAAGAAATACAGTCCCCCAGCCTGTGCATGAGAGAAACTTGTACCAGACCCCAAAATATAGAGGGAAAAACATATGCATGAGCCACAAATCAGTAATGAAAACTTACACACCATCCTTGAGTGTAAAAATGGTTCTCCACAAGAAAAATTGTGGGTGATGGTGACTTAACAGCTCCCATCTTGCTACGTGAGTAAAGACAACGCAGAGCCTAGTGCGTGAGAATAATGAACAGACAATGGTTCCTGCGTGAGGATGAATAGCTATGCCTATACATGAAGATGAACAGACAATGGAGAGGATGCACAGTAGTCAGAAGTGCTTGAGTGTTTCAGCTCTGTCGAGGAAAGAGAGTGGAAATCCTGGAGAGTTCGCTTCCTTTTCCCCAACATGAGGTTCATTGCTAGTGGAGTGTGCGGGTGGGAAAGGACTGACAATCCTGCCACCCCCATTCCCAAAACAATAAATGCCTCAACTACTCAGCAAAATGCTTTTAATGGTGGTGGTTGGATAAAACAAGGAAAGATGACGCATGGATTTTTCCCCATTGGTTCATGGTTTGACATCCCCCCCCCCCTTTATCCTTATGAGAATCATGCCCCTTCTTAATTTAGTTTCCGCGAACATAGCTGGTTGGGTTATTTCATTAAATATGCATATTTACATAATGAAAAAACTCAATATGTATGCCGCATGCCCCGATATACCATCGGTGACAATTTCAACTTGAACCATAGCATAACAATTCAATGGTGGGGCCTTGGCCTTGAGCTCCGCACAATGACCATTTACAATATATACATCATATACATCTAATGCAACAGGGTCAAAACTGGGGTGTTACAGGTATATAGGATGATTTCAAGCCAAAGTGTTCAAGATGTTGGTTTTGAAGATATGCACATATATGCAAATATTGAGAGGTCATCCCTTATGAAAGTGGCTACCAGACCTGATCTTTTCCCATGCTAAGAAGTGATAGGTTGCATTCTTCCTAGGGAAGATGTAACAAGAATGATATTGGCCAATATAGCGAAGCAGGGTTATGCTACATATAGCCCAGCTTATGTATCTATGGTGTATAGTTTACCAAAAGCACAAACTTATCTGATTGAAAGTTGGTTAAAGGAGCAGAATTTAGATATGGTGGAGACAATGAAAAGAATGATGATCCCGGGTAGAAATTTTTGGACAAGGCCTTCTGGAGAATATGAAACATCAACTCTTCGTACTCCATATAGGTTCATTGTTTTGATGCTGAACAAAATTTTTGGAAGAGCTATTGGAAAAAGTTTTAAAATGGGTTGGATACCAGTTATCTATTGTGTTGCTACACAAGGTACAATTTTTAACTTGGGAAGTATAATATCCAATAGTCTGTCAGCCTATATAAGCATAGCATTGGGAGGAGTGTCCCAAAAGAAGTCAGAATTTTACATTAGTTCTATTTTGATTGATTGCATTCTATGCACTTAGTCATTCCCAGCCTTAAAGTGCCATTGGGATAAGGACCAAGCTCTAGTGTATGCAACTTATAAACTATTCTGGGCCCACAAATATTACAGCTACTACAAGGAAATTTGTGAGAACTTCATCATGCCATTGTACAAATTAATCTTCTTGTCCAAATGCAATTGTATGTCAGAAGAATATTTAAAAGTTGTGTAAGAACATGGAAGCTAGTATCTGATAGAAGAAGGCCTGTATTTAAGAATCTATGTTGGTTCAAGAGCCCCTTCTCTTCTATCGAAGTATGCCCTAGACTATGTAATCCACAAAGAGGCTACAAGATAGTGTTGGGATAAATGGGCAGACCCGGGTTTCACCTTTAACTTCGCACTAACAAAAGACCCAGAGTGTTGGCCCTTTCGGCAGCAGCCTGCGAACAGGCTACAGTCTCACCCAAAATAGCCATGGGGTGCCGCAGAATCAGGTTTCTGCAAGCAGAAGAGAAGATCTTACTGTACCTTTAGTCTTTAACTATTAACAATTACTTAACAGAATGCTTGTAATATCAATTATGTAGCTTCGCGATTAGATAAATAAATAGTTACTTGCACAACCATTATCTGGGAATTCAAAGTGAAGTTAGTTATTAACAGCAGTCTTACTTTAGCAGTTATTTACTTAACAGTGCATAAAATATAATAACAAATCACACAAATGAACCACAACACTAGATGCCACGTGGTTCACCCCCAATGTAGGGGTTACGTCCATAGACCTATGCTTTATTTAACTCTTTACAACTAAAATGACAGTTCGGATATGTGCACTCAGCTACAGATCCCTTCAGTCCTCAAAGCCACGCACAAAGCAGCAAGCCTCTGCGCACACAGCTGCAGATCTTCCCTTTCACCCACAAAGCACCTCTGCGCACACAGCTACAGAGGTCGTCCCACACACAGCTGGGACTTAACCTTCTTACAAAAACCCTTATACAATCTCTTATCTTCACATTACAATATCTTCGTACGATAATCATTCAAGACCTAACCCTACTTCTTTACATAAGTGCCTATTTATACAGTGCACTATTACAAAACCCTGGTCTTAAACCATGGGCGCCCAAAACCCTAACCCTGGATTTAATCCAAGGGTTAATTACAAAAAGGGGGTTCGACCCACCCACGACACCCCTAATACTATTTTGGGATGTAACTCCACTTACACTTCTTCAAGAACTGCGGAGTTACAAAAACTAAGGACCTTTAGGGTCAGAGCCCCAACAGGCCCCTAAGACTCACTTGTGACCCGTCCCTGGGCACTCTGCTGCTATTCTGGCGATTGACGAAACCTTGTGTACTACTTTTTGGCACCCTCCCTACTACTGTTAGCTGCTCGCTTCCATCCTTCGTACTTTTTATGCTGACAAAGGTCTGCCGGATCCATCTGCAACCCCACTTGTTACTCTATCTGTCGAGCACTTGAACATCCACAACTAAGGGTCCCAAAAATTATGTGTCAAGCTGCATAAGACAAACAATAGCCTTGGCTCTGTCAAACCTGGCAGAGACATGGCGGGATTCTCCAGAGTCTTATTATGAGACCTTGTGCCTTTCATCGCTCCATGTTAGAGAGAAGTTCTGCTGCCTTCGTCCGAATGAGAGCAAACTTCTACCTTCCTTTGTACCTTGGTCGGATAGGACTGTACTGGCGAATTACTCAGAAGGTTCTGCAACCCTCTTTCTTTGAACTCTCATACTAACTCCTAGACTTCACAATTGTTTGACATGGTTCCCACTGAGCAACTCAAAAAAATGCTTAATGTGAGAGTCGCAGGCCAATGCAGTTTTTTATAGAATCCTGTAACAGAATCTGTCATCATGGTGCATTAATGACACGCCGAAAATATTGTCCACACGGTGCCAGGCTATCCCCGGAAATCTCATTATTATAGGTATGGAGAGCAGTGCTCATGCCGGCGCCACCGAGTTAATTTTGTCCCATCCATCGCATTTTAAGCTGCGATGCACCTTGGACCTTCGACATAACAACTACCCGCAACTTCGACACCATAATAACCCTTACTCCTTACTACCCCATGCGGTACACCCATTTCAACTGTTCATGGGGTTCAGACTGTCCTTCTTAGAGCTGCGGCGGATTAGGGGGTCCCGGCCTGTCCCTATACTTCTTCAGACGACTGCCATTTACCATCGAGGGTAAAATTTCTCCATTCAATTTAGCTAGCTGTACTGTGCCACCATCAGTAACTTTCTGTACTATGTACGGTCCTTTCCAATGTGTCTTGAACTTACCTGGGAATTTCATGAATTTGCTGTCGTATAAGAGCACAAGGTCACCTATCTGGAATTGATTCTTTTTAATATGCCTGTCATGCCATGCTTTTTCTTCTAGCCTTCTGCACTTGCTGCTAGAACCCTGCAATGAATCTGTCTTCTTCTAGATCTGTTATCTAGGCTAGCCTTTTATTCAACATACCTGGATCATCCATTTTTGTGAAAGCAGCTATTCTGAGACTGGGAACAATATACTCCATTGGCATTACTGCTTCTTTCTCGTAAACCAGCCGAAAAGGTGTGTGACCTGTCAATTTCTTGCAAGTTGTTCTATAAGCCCATAACACTGCCGAGATTCTGAGGTCCTAATCATTTCTATTGATATTATAAACCTTGGTCAGAGCCTGCTCAAGAATCTTATTGAAGGCTTCCACAGTTCCATTTGCTTGAGGATGGTACGCAGTACTCTTCTGGTGATATACCTAAAATTCTTCGGTCAATGCTTCAATAGTTTTATTCAAAAAGTGTGACCCTTGGTCACTCATAAGAATTCTAGGACATCCAAACCTTGTTAAAATATTGTCAAAGATGAACTTTGCAGCTGTAGCAGTGCTACAATCTTTGACTGGTTGAACTTCAGCCCAACGATTAAGGTATTCAGTTGCTGTAATAATATACCTTGCGCCGGATTTCTTTGCAGGGGGATTTATAGGTCCGACAAAATCAATAGCCCACTTATCAAAGGCCTGTAGGGTTACCTATGGAACAAGGGGCATCTCATCCCTCCTAGATGGTTTGCCTGTCCTCTGACAGATGTCGCAGCTGTGGCAGTACTCCCTGGCATCCTTATGAAGTGTAGGCCACCATAACCCTGCTACTAGAATATTCTGTACTGTAGCTTTCCCTGCATAATGTCCTCCTGCTACGCCATAATGTGCCTCTACCAAAATCAAGGGTTTCTCATGCTCCAAGACACATCTACGCAGGATTTCATCTGGTCCCATCTTGTACAGTTGTCTTGCTATCAGTGTAAAATCAGCAGCCCGAACCACCAGCTGCTTCTTCTGCTGTGTTGTCATCTCCAGGGGTGCAAACCCTGTAGCCAAATACTGAACAATGTCTTGAAAATAGTCATCGACCATCTGGATAGTGAATAACTGAGCATTAGGAAGACCTTCGTCTAAGCTAGTAGGCTCTTCCCCTGATTCGAGCCTCGACAGATGGTCAGGTCCCAAGTTAAGTCTTCCCGGCTTAACTATAGTCTCAAACTCATATTCCTGGAACAATATTAGCCATCAACATATTCTTCCTCCCAAGACAGGCTTGTTAACCAAGTATTTCAAAGAAGAGTGGTCAGTAAACATTTTAAAGTGAGAACCTAACACATAATGTCGGAACTTTTGCAAAGCATATACCATAGCTAAACCTTCCCTTTCTGTCGTAGTATAGTTTCTTTCTGCTGTGGATAATTTGCGACTTGCAAAGGCAATAGGGTGATCAACAATACCTTCGTTTGTCTGAGCCAGTACTATTCCCAAAGCAATCGAGGAAGCATCGACATGCACATGGAACTCCTTATTCCAATCAGGAAACACTAGGATAGGGGCAGTTACCATCTTTTCTTTTAGGATGTCCAAGATTTCTTGACACTCAGGTGTCCATTCAAACTTAATCTCTTTCTTCAACTGTTTCTCCATCGGGGCTGTGATCTGGGCATAACCTTTAATAAACTTCCTATAGTACCCGGTGTGACCAAGTGTAGTGCGCAGTTGCTTGACTGACTTTGGAGGTGGCAAGTTCACGATAATTTCTATCTTCGCCGGATCCACCATCAATCCTTGCTTACAAAAAATATGACCCAACAGGATTCCAAAGGGTGCACAGAAGATGCACTTTTTTAAGTTCAAGGAAATCTGATGTTGTTTACACTTGTCCAACATAAGTCTTAAGCTAATAATGTGATCTTTTAGTAACCCAAAAATATTCCAGTCATCAAAATACACTTCTAATAATTTATGGATAAAGTCTTTAAATGCACAAATTAAGACTCGAGAAAACATGGCAGGGGCATTCTT